>JAEAOA010002350.1:5680000-5882500 GCA_016746295.1 Potamilus streckersoni | reverse complement strand
GTCTGCAGTTTTATCAATAAAGCACGACGAAATTTCTGACAACATGAAATCACCTTAACGGTAATATAAATTAATATAAGGAATGCAACGATGACCACAACCCTCCGCGAGATTCGACTTTTCTCATGCGTCTTTTATTGCTTCATTCAAAACACAGTAACGAACCAAAGCATCACTCTCGGACGACCATCGCATGAACCCAATCCGGCGAATTAACCTTTATTTTCACCATTACGGTCACAAACCCTGAACAGCGCGGTCATTACAGGAAAAAGCCCATTTCTACAGCGGACAAAATAACGTAATGAAACTAATTTTGCAAGATAAAATGTTTAATTTATTTTTTCAGATTGCATCATTTAATAATTTTTGTATAAATTTCCAGAACAGAAATATGTAGTTAAAGTTCTGATAGTACAAATAACGGTTGATGACATCATCATATTCAAATATTAGAGCCTACTATTAAAAGAGAACAGATTCTGCGCCGTGTTCGGAACGATTATTAGGCCGTAACGCATATTATACTGCAGGGTAAAGGAGTCACGGTACTAATTTAATTCCCATAGTAAACATATGGAAACACCATCATATTTAAAATTCAATAACTTAAAATTTCTGGGTACTGATGATCAGACATATATTTCTCCATGCACAACTATCCTTGGTGCAAGCTTCTGTGTGGAGAACACCATATGAGCCGCGGCATTTTCTTGACCTACATATGCATGAAGTCCATGTTATTGATTCAGCACCAAGCGAATCAAGTGCTACTTTCATTATTGAGTAATCCTAAGTCGTCTTTAAAAATACTAAAATTGCATCAATAGAAATTTGTCTATATTTTTTTTAAATTGCACATAGGATAAGCTTTCAAAAGATATTTTTTTATAAAATTTTACTTTTCATTATTAACCAATTATGGACCACCAAACCGTAAATACTCTATTATTTCTTCACCCATTTTTAGACTGGTTCACAGTTCTTCCATTGAATTAGTACCGTGTGTCCTAAAAGCCAAATTTAATTTTTTTAGAAAGACATGTATTTTACTTATTGACATTGAAACAAGATTGAAACAAAGAATTGGCCATGCTTGTGCAAAGATATTAGTGCAATGGCATTTTATATGATACCACTGTATATAGTTAAATTGCATCTGCATTACATGTTGCTTTGTTGTATCGCACTTATTTGTGGATTTTTCTTGTTATTAAAATAATTGTTTTCTGCCTTTGTATCTTCATAATATCTTTCTATGGCATGCATGCTACACAAAAAAAACAAACTTGCTGACATCAACAAGTATGACATCACAGGGTATCAAATTACATAACACATTGTATTTTCATCTCTTACTTGCTATTAGACAAGTTTTAAATGTTTTAAATTTCAAAATTGCATTTCTTTTCTTTCTGACTGTCACAGATATAAGATACAATGCATCAGTATTCCTCACATTGAGAGAAAACCAATAGGTGTGCCACATGAGAGGTCAAAATGATAAGAGGTCATTGCCCTTCTGTGACTAAAACAAATACACAACCCATGAAGCACCAAGAGATTCTGACAGTCCCAAACTAATTAAACTATCAACACATCTGATTTATCACCCCCAAATCTTAACAAGAAGGTATAAAAGGCAAAGAAAGTTTTATTATACTGAAGAATTAGATAACTGAGTGCTACTCTTTACTATAAAACTATGGGAAAGGGTAAGGAAGCAAAGAATAGACAGTCATTTCTTCAAGCCTGGTTAAGTTTCTCACAACAAAGGGAAAAAATATCCATCAACCCAAAAGACAAAGCCACTTGAGGTCTGTTACATAAAGACAACAATAGACAGATTTGAAAAAGCTATGCAAAGTTCCTATAATGCTTATATTACTGTTGGAGACAGCTAGCTTATGTACAAGCTGCTGCGGCCCAAGTCAAGAAGTAAGCTGGAGGTGAATAAATATGGGGACAAGTTTGTGATGCCAGGTTAAGTCCATATTTCTATGCAATATTCAGACACTGATATAATTTATTGCTGCATAAACTACTTGGTAAATTTAAGTAATAGAACTGATTGTATATGAAAGTTGTCTAATACATACATTGTTTATCTACATTTACCCAAAACTCATAATAAGTTAAGAAAAAGCCTTAACATCATTATTGTGACTACTTTCCACATCAAGCAGTGTTAAATTACTTACTTTTCAATATAAAGCTGAATAAAACACTCAAATTATTGAAAAAAGAGTAACAACACAAACCTTGCAATCACTGAATTACAGTCAAAGGGGAGGTAACATACCTTGATTTGTTTACCAAGTTGCAAGCTCTAATTTACAACTGAATGGTTCTATTCTATCACTTTATAGTTAGTGCAGAGCAATGTTGACTATATAAATAGCTTTTGTTTCAAATCTGAGACCATATTTCTGATATGAAGCTCTTTTTCATATATTCACATCAACAGATCTGCAAATATCTATTGTGTGTGTGTGCGAGACAGAGAGAGAGAGAGAGAGAGAGAGAGGATAGTACATTACACATGCATGTTGAGTATCAGCTAGGTAAATCTACAGTGTTAAAAACAAAATTAAACAAGAACACTCAGTGGAATCAGTGAATTGAAAGACAAAATGCAGCTTACCAAAGAATATAATCTTTAAGAGAAACTTCCATGGCAGGGTTCATGGTGCTGTCCATCTCGGGCTAAGCTGTCCAAATCTGAAAAACAAGCAGTATATATATCTCAGAGATAAAATGTATAAAGCAAGTACAGTATATAAGAGAAAAAAATGTGAGAAAAGAGCATTTCTTTACAAACTATGAGAAATATCAAGAAAAGAAATATAACAAAGGCAAATTAATGTGTGTTATGGCTAAAATAAAAAAAAAAACAAGCAACATATGAACATTCTTACCATTAACCCCCTCCATTTTAGTATATTTTTACAGGTTGAGGCAATATGGCATGTGCAGTTTTATGCACAGTCCTTGCATTTTGCAATGCTCTCTTTTTTGATCTACTGAATTATTTCTTTAAAGTTAAATGATCATATTGATATAAAGGTGATTGTGACATAAGTTGTTTACAGTTAAAATCTCTCCCCCACCCCCTTTTTGGGGAATTGTTGCATATTATAAATAGTATTTAACCATAAAAGCCAATCTGTGGGCATCAACATATGAAAATTTGTCATCAGGCCATACAAGTCTCTCTTTCCCATAGCCTGAGCTATCTACTGACTCTGTAAAGTGAATACAACCCTTCCCATCTGTGTTTTGTATAGAATTTTTCTCTAAAATCATATGCAAACCATGATAAAATGAATCCATTATGATTGTCTTATGCAAAAACCACCAAAATGATACCCTGGATGCACGTGGTAACCATGGAAACAGCATGCTCCTATTATGGCATAGGTTGCATATAGGAGTCACGGTACTAATTCAATTCCCATAGTAAACATATGGAAACACCATCATATTTAAAATTCAATAACTTAAAATTTCTGGGTACTGATGATCAGACATATATTTCTCCATGCACAACTATCCTTGGTGCAAGCTTCTGTGTGAACACCATATGAGCCGCGGCATTTTCTTGACCTACATATGCATGAAGTCCATGTTATTGATTCAGCACCAAGCGAATCAAGTGCTACTTTCATTATTGAGTAATCCTAAGTCAAGTCTTTAAAAATACTAAAATTGCATCAATAGAAATTTGTCTATATTTTTTTTAAATTGCACATAGGATAAGCTTTCAAAAGATATTTTTTATAAAATTTTACTTTTCATTATTAACCAATTATGGACCACCAAACCGTAAATACTCTATTATTTCTTCACCCATTTTTAGACTGGTTCACAGTTCTTCCATTGAATTAGTACTGTGTGTCCTAAAAGCCAGTAGAAATGCGCTCCTTCCTGTCATGACTGTGAAATGGCATCAGGGTGATTTCATGTCAGAAATTTCGTTGTGCTTTATTGATAAAACTGCAGATTCCTGTGATAGAGTCTAACCGGGAATCTTGTTACTTGGGATTGTTATAGCCCGTTTCTGTGTTTGAAAATTGTATCGAACCGTAAAGGAACTGTAATGTTAAAAAATTGTATCTAATAACAACACACACACACATTACATTCCAAATACAATTCACTCTATCCAGCACCTACCTTTGGGTTACTATCCAAACACACTCCAATTCTCCCTAAGGCAAAGGATATGGGTGTTTTTATATATAGATCCTTATATACATACACACTATCACACACCTGGATATGAACTGTTTATTGACACTACTGTACCCTCTCACACCCACACATCACTCACATGGGAAAAACTATTTACAGACACTACTGTTCCATCACACACACTATCACACACATGGATAGGAACTATTTACAGACACTACTGTACCCTTGCACACATACTGTCACACACATGGGTAGGAACTGTTTATAGACACTACTGTACCCTCTCACACATACTGTTACACACATGGGTAGGAACTGTTTGTAGATACTACTGTACCCTCTCACACATACTGTCATACATATGGTTAGAAACTGTTTATAGACACTACTGTACCCTCTTACACACACTATCACACACATGAGTAGGAACTGTTTATAGACACTACTGTACCCTCTCACACACACACACTGTCACACACATGGTTAGAAACTGTTTATAGACCCTACTGTATCCTCTCACACACTATCACACACACGAGTAGGAACTGTTTATAGACACTACTGTACCCTCTCACACATGCTGTTACACACAAATTAAAGGATTTTAAGGTTTAGTTTAGTTTTTGTGGGGAAAGACATAAACATAAACACAACATGCAAGAAAAACAAATATTTGACAAATATGATTAGCATTTCTTTCTTTTAGAGATCTTATTGGCCGTGTAAAGGGCAGTTGATGTTCATTAACCTAACTCGGTTAATACAGGTAGTATCGCTTCATTAATACAGTTACTTTTCTAAAACTTCATTTAACGACAGGTTCATAGACAAATACCAACTTAAGACAGTGTTGCTTCTCGATATACATTTTCCTCTTCCATATTGCTGTGTTTATGATCCCGGTATGAACCCACGATGCCTTTACTACATAAGACTAGTCCTGACTGAACAGCATGCCGAAACAGTGGTTGAGGACTTAACGATTTTTTACATGAGTTGTCTTGACAACAGGTGCTCTTGAATATATATTATAGCACTCTAGTGAAATGGATTGAAATGTACCATCAAAAGTGTGCTACAAAATTCAATCAGAGCATTGTGCCTTTCTTCCAGTCATAAGAGTGCGCACGAGTTGCATCATTTTTAGTATATATGCGCACGAGAGTTTATACGCTTTATCATTGACGAGCGTTTCACGTCTAATTTATGTGGCCAAAAAAACGAAGACAGTTTTCTTCTTCTGGAAGAGAATGACATATTTAGATTGGCTGACTTCTAGTCGTCTCAGCAAATCTTTATGACTGCGACGGTTCCATCACCTTTACCTCCTCCACCTTCACCATTGGTGGATCATTTCAGAAGGAACAAAAAATTTGAAATTTTCGTGCACAGATAGAAAGAGCGAGAAGTATTTATCCAAGAAGAAGAGGAGGATGAGGAGGAAGAGGAGGAGGAAGAAGAGGAGGAGGAAACGGAGAAATCAAGAAGAGAAGATAAAAAAGTTTGAATTATGAGCGGTAGTAGCAAGGTAGTGAAAATGAAACGGAGAATCTGTTATAAGACATTTCGGCGGAGTTGAAGTATATGAGACAAATGTTTCAGTCTTCTACAACTCAATTTAAAAAGGTTGCCTTCATGTGCCAAGATTAATAAACCTTCCAGTGACTCTCACTGCCACTGGAATGCAAGCACCGGTTGTAGCTCTTACTATCTCTACCACAGCAGTAACCGCTGGAGTAGTACTTGACCGTGGAAAAAGATTAAGACCGTTAAAAATGATGTCAAGTCCTTTAGTTTTGTGTTGTTTGTATGTGTGTGTGTGTTTGTGTGTGTGTGTGTGTGTGTGCGCGCGCGCGTAACGGGGGGAATTTTAAACATTAAAACTCTCCTTAACTGATTCAGCGTTCGTTAGCTAGGGAATGATCTCCACCGGTGTTACTGCCCAGTGTGGACGGATGGATGAAACGTTACAGATAGCTGAGCAAATTATTGAAAGAAAATAAACAAGAAAGAGCCCAATTTTTATAAATAAAAAATATACAATTTAATCAATTAATACATAATCAAAAGGAAATCGCTTTTTGTTCAACAGATTTACTAAATTAAATGTTCTCAATTAATCCATAACCAAAATTCACTTCCAATCAAATTGATTTACAATGACAGAATTTAGTCGCAGTGTTCAATTTACAACATATTACGAGTGTTGAATTCTGAGCGCAATTCACATGCTTTGACAGCATCATCTGATCTCTCTCTCTCTCTGTCTCTCTCTCTCTCTCTCTGTCTCTCTCTCTCTGTCTGTCTGTCTCTCTCTCTCTCTCTCTCTCTCTCTCTCTCTCTCTCTCTCTCTCTCTCTCTCTCTCTCTCTCTCTCTCTCTCTCGAATTATTTCCACGTTTAATGCGTTTGTTTTGGTCCTCTTTCCGACTCTCGGCTATTTCAACCTCTTGTAGATGTAGATTACCCTTGACTCATCGGGTTTCTTGACTTACCTCCTCTAGGAGTATGAAGCTTATTCCTTAAATATTGAGCATGCCTCAACTCGTGTGTGTGTGTTTGTGTGTGTGTATGTATGTATGTATGTATGTATGTATGTATGTATGTATGTATGTATGTATGTATGTATGTATGTATGTATGTATGTATGTATGTATGTATGTATGTATGTATGTATGTGTGTGTGTGTGTGTGTGTGTATGTATGTATGTATGTATGTATGTATGTATGTATGTATGTATGTATGTATGTATGTATATATATATATATATATATATATATATATATATATATATATATATATATATATATATATATATATATATATATATCACTGCACAAATTCTGACATAATGTAATCTTATCAAATAACTGTCTAGACAGATTCTGTGTTCTGTGTTTTGGCAAGTACCGTTACTTTAGTACAAAGGACCTTGGTCGAAGTTCATTTGACTCAGCGCGGCAATTTATAATGAATTACCACGTGCGTACTCAGACAAATGCTGCTGTATATACCATATACCATCATACATTACTACACTTCTTATTTACAATTGGTTAATTAATGCAGTTAGATAAAATAAATGCTCAATTACTTATGGCATAATATCCACTAAATCTAGCTACATTAAAGTAACCTGGATGATCATTTAAATATTGCGAAATCTTATATAAATATACACTTGTCATTTACTCGCTATAGCAAATATTATCCTACACAGAGAATCAATTCATATATCATAAAAATATGATACATTTGTATATTAGTGTTGATTCATAAATCCCTATGAAATATTGCATATTTGTATTCAATCCCTATGAAATTATATACACTGAATATATAATTACATGTAATCCTTCAATTCTCTCAATGAACTAATAATTGTAAAGTCAAAGAACTAAATGGCATAAGACTAACATATCAATAGAGTCCTACAAAATGAATACACGATACATGCGTGAATCATAAAAATATCAACACATCTGCAAACAAACCAAACAGATTAAATAAAATATTAAATGGAAACTAAAATTGCGTACCTTAATGCCATTTCTTTTCACACAACCGTGTCATAGCCTATAGCCTGTCTTCCTTTTTAAGACACCTGTTTGGCCCTTTCTACTTTGTTAACGAGGGATACACTATCATCAGGTTTTCCCACGGAGCCTCAAATTCGACTTCTCTCAAGCAAAATTTGACTAAATTATTTTGGCAGTGGTATCCTAAATTGTTTCCCAAAGTGTACGCCCTTAATATCCCTGATCAATTGGAAATAACGGTTCATAAATTCTCTTCAAATAATCATGTCTATCATCAGATTTCACTAGCCTAAAATATGCTGCAATTAGCTTCCTTTGAAAAATCACTTATTTGACGTGTACCCATTTTGAACTGTTACGGTCGGAATTCTATCGCACGCATGTCACTGTACCGGTCAAATGATCCGGTCAAATGCTACTGACGCTTACCGTAACTTTTTTGTGTTCAGATATGAAATAAAGAAATAATCAGTGAACTTTCTCAAGACTATGTTAACTACAAAGCACAATTTATTTAACCTTAAGTTTCAAAAAGTCTTTAAAATTCGACACATGACAGTGTGGTTGTTATTCAAATAAACGCGAACAGTCCTGTTTAGTGTCATCTCTCTTAGAAAAGAGTTGTTACTCAATAATTGCCAACTAAAGCAACGGAAATCCCTACCTATTTTTAAATTGTGTGCGTATGTAAGTGTAAGTATATTATCCATAATAAAAGAACAAATCAAGATAAAGAGACACTTACGTTGTTACATTGGTATATTCTGTTGGAAAGAGAACCACAATGAAATTTCATAACATTATAAGGCACAGGGTGTTCCTCTACTGTGTTCTTCGTTTTTTTTTTTTCTTTAATTTTCTGACGGTGTATGGGTTTTACTTTTGTTTCTAAGAACGATTCTTCTTTTGCTTCTCCTCCTGCGTGTTTCTAATTTTTATTAGCACACTGAAGACCAGTGGTCTTTTTCTTGAAAATGACGAGAGAGAGAGAGAGAGAGAGAGAGAGAGAGAGAGAGAGAGAGAGAGAGAGAGAGAGAGAGAGAGAGAGAGAGAGAGAGAGAGAGAGAAGCCATGTGACTGACAGACAGAGAGACGGAATAAATAAAACTAGTCATTAGTCTTAGGAGGAAGCACGGTGATGCATTAAACGTGCGACAACATCAGCTGTATCTTCGATTGGGCATGCGTGTAGCCAAGATTAATCGACTGTTTGAATTTCGTCAGCACTCACCGTATAACCAGATGAATATGGATCTGATAACTAAGTCCGCAAATGACCTTGAGAAGGACTTTTTTTAAGATCATGAACAATGCTCTGTTCGAAAATTCCATGGAGAATCTGCGCATATGAATTCACGTATATTTTGTTCGTGATAGTTAAAAAGACAAACTTCAAAGGCTCATCGCTAACCCGGCCATAGAGTCTTGGAAGATCTTCGATGATAGACATGTAGCTGTTACAGTAAAAAAAAATCAAAACCTAATCTTCTCGAAGTTGCCCAAGTACGAGTTTTACTATGACAAGATCAAACCGTTTTACCAAGATTGAGTCAAGATGTTGTACACCGACACTGACTCGTTGCTGATGCATATCTCAACTACTGGTGTGTACGCGGACATGGCTGAATCAAGATTGGTAAATTAATTTGATATCAGCTACTATTCGGAAGAATATCGATTCTTTAATAACACCAACACATGAGGTTGTTGGTAAGTTCAAGGATGAGTTCATGGGTAAACAAATCAAATAATATGTAGGACTGCAATTGAAAATGTATTCGATTATTATCGGACCCAAAAGTAGTAAAAATGCAAAAAGATTTCCAGGTGCATACAGATATTGAACATTTTTCCCCGACTGGTTGCAAGATGAACTTTTCATCGAAAACCTAGATGTTCAGGCCTATGTCATTAACATAAACAACAGTCATGGAACTGGAACACGTTGGGGTAGTTGTCTACTTACTCAACGATCACATTGTGGGCTTTTTTGATTATTATGCCTTACCTTCTCTGGAAGACGACATCGGTGACTTTATCAGAAGAAATAATGTGTTCACTCCATGCAGTAATGTGAGATTACAGGGATTAGATACATTGATTGTAGACATTATTGTGTGTATTTTCTTCATCAACACAAGCTTGGATTTCCCTTAGAACCTTTATCACCTTGTTTTGATTTTGAGCTAATCAAAATGAATGAAAAAACGGATAGTTTTGTGAATCTTGTGGTTAACTAATTCTTTAGCTCAGAAACATCGACTTGTGTGCATCCACGGCAAAACAACAGTTCATTGAATTATTGGAAGTCTGGCATCATAACTTTATTAGCCTTGTAAATACATTCATGTTTAAAACTGTGTCAATTTGTATTCCTGCTCCGATTTAGAGAAGTTTCTTATTATTGTTATTAAACATCCTACTTTTGAAAAAGAAATGGTGTTTTGTTTTTTATATACTGAAACAAATTGTATTTATTAGCTCATTCACATATCTCTCTGTCGATCTTCATCGCGGTTTTTTATGTTCGCGTAGTGAATGGTAAGATGTTTTCCTTCACTTTTATGCTTTTTTGTTATAAAGCGAAGCATTCCCCAATCTGGCCACCAATCTTTGACTCAGATACAGCTAAAATGAGTAGAATGGCAAACCGAATGAAACCCAGGTGCATATACACATGGTCAGACACCATATGCTTCAGAAGAATGTAGGTAATAATACCCACATCGATTTAAAAATGACCCCTAACCGCTTAGAAGTCGGAATAAAAGAGGAAAGCATCGAGGAAAGAGAAAAACAGAAGATAAAAACAGGGAGGAATACCTAAGATAGGAATATATTAGATGGCATCAACAACAGCAGGAACAACAGCTTGAGGGAGGAGGTAGGGTGGAGTGCAAAATGGCCACAGAGGATTTCTCATTCTCCTTCCCTAAGAAGTGTCCCTCTGCAGTAGGAAAGCAGATAGTGAGAAGTAGCCTTAATGCAAGAAATAAAATCTATGACCACTCATCAAACAAAATGGCTCTTTTCATGGACATCCCAGTCTCTAGAATGACAGCTATTGATATATATTCGGGGTATGATTCGCTGCTTTGGGGGGGGGGTAGTTTTGATTTATGTTAGCAGAAACAAAAAAAAAAAAACAAGAATTACAGTGATACTTTAGCCAGGTATAGAATGAAGGAAAACTAGAAAGAACGAAGATATAAAGCAACTTCACTGACTTTTCGCGTTAATTTTGTTGCGAATGTAGCTTTCTGCAACTAACCGTTTCACGAACAAATCGAGTGGCACAGATCTTGCATATCAGAAAAAAAGACTGCAGTTTTGGCTTCACAACCTAACTTCTGATTTATCATGTAGCTAATCCACGTTGTCGGACTTTTTAAAGACGGAGTCGCTGACATATATTTGAAAATTCGACAGTGTTTGTATTCGCAGCATTATGCGCCTAAATCTGTAGTCTTGTTGAATTAATTATGGTACGAACCAAATGGGTCTTGTGAATTTTAGGAACTTCTTGAAATATTCTCTTCAGATGTCCGGATGATTGAATATGGCAACATTGCATCCGAATGATCTGTTGTAGGTTTGGTGCATACATACGTACGTATCCAAGTACTCATTTAATGATTATACGACATTGCATATGAATGATCTGTTGTAGGTTTGGTGCATACATACGTACGTATCCAAATATTCATTTAATGATTATACGACATCGTGATCTGTAAAATTTGTTTGTGATGCATGTTCATCTGTTTTGTGTATTTATCAAATATCGGGGATGGACATTCTTACTTGGTAGAACACGTGACATATTGTCTTATATTTCGGATTTATAAATAAAATTTATTTGAATAAGAGGCTCCAATGTTGGTTTTAATTTAACGTTTCCCCATCTCCAGTAATCTGCTGTAGATGGGCCTGCAAAGATAATATCGGAATAAAGTCTTGTCGAATTCTTTATTTTATTCGTTTTTCAACATTTGTTGTAATATTTTGTTTATCTGTATTTAATAGGACAATGGGGTTTGCTGTAGGATTTTTGGCGGCTGTACTTGGATACATTTTAGAGGATCAACTATACTTTATCGTAAGTCCATCTCCTCTATTTATTCTTCTTATCACAGGATCTGATTCCATTTTTGTGGGCATGCGTACCACCGCGACTATGTCGGTATGTCGGCGCATTAATTTACAGAAAAATCTGAAATTTTGGTCTCTGAAAATTTCTTCACAAATATTAATTCATAATGACCACCTCCGCTATTCCTACAATTGGATTTCATTGTAGAATTGACCGAGAAGATGCGAATACAAAATATTTCACTGGAAACGTCTCGGTCAATCAACTATTTCGTAAATAACCGAGATGGCCGGACAGGCAGCTAATAACAGCTATCAGGTTACATTGGAGGCATAATCCTTAGGAATGATTTCAAGGTTGCAAATTTTTCTAGTGTTGTTGAAAGAATGAACTGACCTAGCATCCATTACTTTACCAGTTTAAATATAATAGAATTAATTCAGTTATACTACTTCAATTTAAATATGTCACTAGTGATTGTTTTGAGAAATGTAATTTTAGTCAAAGACACTACTGACATGTGCGGGATATGAACTTTAATACAAAGAAAAATAAAAATTAATGAAAGGTAAACGGGGGAAAAACAGATTGGAAAGATTTGATGGGCGATCCTCCGCTATACGAAGAATGACGTACTAACACACCATTATGCACCGGCGACAATTGCGACACACCACTAACTTTATTTTTGTATCATCAGGAGCTACGGAAATGTTTCGTGTTCGATTTCTGTTTTATTCATGGACAAACTAACCTTGCAACAGGCAATAGTCACATGGTACATTGAGGCATCTATTTTTTTATCCTTGATTAGAATAATAATAAACTCTTAAGCATTGGTTGTAAAACTGGTTATCCTTGGACAATCACTACATTAAATTGTTTGCAAAACTGATTATCATTGGACAATCACTTTATTATATTGGTTGTGAAACTGATTATAATTTGACAACAAATTCATTAAACTGGTTGCAAAACTGATTATCATTGGACAATCACTTTATTATATTGGTTGTGAAACTGATTATAATTTGACAACAACTTCATTAAACTGGTTGTAAAACTGATTATCATTGGACAATCACTTTATTCTATTGGCTGTGAAACTGATTATCACTTGACAACAACTTCATTAAACTGGTTGTAAAACTGATTATCATTGGCCAACCACATCATTAAATTGGCCGTTTTAATCAAGATTTTCGTTTTCCGGGATTTATGTTGAGACCTTATGCCCTTTTCCATGCTCGTCTTGCAAGAAAGCAAATACTTCCACACAATTGGAGTAGTTTCCAAAGACAGCGGACTTCCATTTATTGTTTTATGGCTGTAACTGTGCTACAACACATCTATGAAATCAAAGGTAAATCTTTCATGTCTGTCGTGGTACGAAGCACTTGAGAGTCCTCGATTGCCCTCTGGTAAAGTCTAACGCAGAAGAAGATAACTGCATATACCAATTGTCAGAGTTAGGCTCTAACTTACGACCCTCTGAACATGAATCCGCAGTGCATGCCATTAAACTCAGTATAAAACTTAATGATAACTTTTTTTCTACCATCAGGACACATTCCACTTTACGACCCAATTCCTGATATACGGTGCACTTTTAGTCTCAATGGGCCTTCTTGCACTGGTATTTCCAGACACATCGCATGATCCCCTACCGGATATCCTGAAATGTCGTCATAGAAACTTATTTACCCAGGAGCGGGTGCGACTTGCCAACGGCTGGACGTCCTAACAGAGACTGATTATTTCACAGCATTTATTTTTGGATCCTTCTTTTTCGCTATGGTTGTTTAAAGGTTGGATGGTAGAAAAGGTATGTTTCTCTGAACATCGTTTTTTGCATCTACCGAACAATAAAACCTAGTATATGATACTAATATTTCCAGAAAAACAGCATGGTCGTATCTATTTAATAATTATCTGTCAGCTTATTAGTAAGTTATCGATGTCATTCGTCTAATCAAGAACATGAAGCTCGTGTGTGTGTATGTGTGTGTGTGTGTGTGTGTGTGTGTGATTTGGATTTTTAAAGCGTCTGTAACACTTTTTCAGTCATATCGCTACGATACTTGCAGTGTGGCAGTTTATAGTGACGTCTAGTAATGGGACATCATACCGCAGACTTGTAGCATGATGTCCCACCCAGTTACATTATCCTAACACCAGGCCGACCAGTTCCAACACTAACCTCTTAATGATGAGCGCCTAGCGAAGCACCCGTTAGTAAAATTTTCTTTGGTATTACTCGGCAGGGGTTCAGACCCGTGATCTCCCGCATCCGAGGTGGACGCCGTAACCACTAGGCCACCTGAGGGGTTGTTGTTGTGGTGGTGAGTTTTAACGCCATTTTTCAGCCCACGATAGGCTATACATGGCGGCCAGTATTAATGGTGGAGGAAGAAACCGGGAAATCACCGGAAAGAACCACCAACCAACCGGTAACAGTTGTAGACACTTCTTGATTCGAAGAGATTATTTATTCAGTATATGTCCATTTACCTTGATCGTATACAGATCTTTCTAAACTGCCATTTAATTTCGCACTAAGTATAATAGCACGTTAGCATACCTCTCATGATTGTCCAATATTGTTCTTTAAAATATCCGTCATTTACAACGTTTGAGAACTTACGGAAGATTGTACAATAAAATCTGAGTAAGCATAAGTTTTCACCCACCGGACATAACTATATCCAGTTTGTTAAAACAATGGATGATTTTTAGGGTAATCAACATGATATCCTGTATATCCGAAAGATTTCGAATTTACTGTCTCTTCCTATGATGTGCTTAATTTCATTTGTGTTTTTCATGCGTCTGTCTGTGAATAAATCTCAGACTAAACTAAATAAAGAAATCCTAACATTTCAACAATTAACTAGAGTTTGCTACAAACAGACATTAGTAAATACATTTTAGCTTTTATGTGTGTGTGTGTGTGTGTGTGTGTGTGTGTGAGAGAGAGAGAGAGAGAGAGAGAGAGGAATGAAGCCAAAATGATACCACCCCAGAAAAATTATGTTCATCTTTTGCTAAGTCACTAAAATCATATATACCATTGTTCTAAACGTTTTATGTCTCTTTTCTTGACTTCTTTTCTTTTAGAAAACATCATGCACTTTCATCGCTCCAGAACTGGCCTTAATAACGATATGTTATCGGGTGTCATGCTCTGAATCCTCAAGATGCTTATAGGCATAATAGTTACAAAAAACAGTGCTGGTGTCATTGATTTTGGAGTGAGTATTCAACCAGGAATCTTAGTTTCACGTATCAGAAACAATTTCCATAACCTTAAACTAGCACTAACTTACATACGTATGTTCGCACATAATGTCATAAGATTGTATTGCTGGTAGAAATTCTAAAACTCATTGTTTTATTGATAAATTGATGCCTATTATACTTTACAAATATTTGCAATCACAATCTCAATAGAAGAACATTTTATATTGAATCTCTCAACAACATATATGATCATGATTATAAAACGACTTTTGATATAAAAGTGTATGTACAATGTACAAATAGCAAATGTGTACTGCATTTTGAATGATACATGCAAATGCTTCGCTGCCTGTCAGATATACAGTGCATTGTAATACAAATGACCCACATCAAGATATGAGGCTGGTTCATTTTACTCCATTCAATTAAGAAAGAAAAGAAATGAACCTGTAACGATTTTGCAACGATATTCAGAATAAATTTGTGTTTGAACTATGACAGACGCGGTTATTTGTTTACAGTTGATGATCAACATTTTTTTATGTGCATAATTCAGTGTTATATATTGACCGTAGATGACATCTTGGATATTATATTCTTGAGCCGTCTGGGCATCACTGATTCTGTTTAGCGACACGATTTCATGCACCAGCTTGGAATTCATGATGTGTACGTCAAATGCTGCCTACAACGACTTGCAAATTAAATTGTTTAAATTATTTTTGTCTGAATTGAACCGTTTCAATGTTAACATTTTATTTATTTATCGGTTATCTTGTACCACAAGTTATCAAACACTTATTAAGCTCTCTCCGTGGTGCTGGTGAAGCTATAAAGTGAATTATATTGCGGAGAAAATCGGAAAACGCAGGAAAAAATATCTGAGTATGCGACAACGCATCATCGCACATGCCGGCATTAGGGATCGAATTCGTGACCGTAGTGGTGCGAAAGGAGTTGCGCTATCCAGACTTCTCTTGAACTATGAGGACTGTTCTTGTTCTTAGCAAAGGGTTTTCTATGAAATAAACGGGACAGTTGTCAGAATTGATGCAGGGTAGGCAACCACTGATTATTGGACATTCTGGAACCGTGAATTGAATCTGGGACTACAGAGCTGCATAACAATCATTTTACAATTTCTGAATTGATTACACACACACGTGAAAAACAGTTTCGTAAAGGTTTTACCCAGAAGAAGCATAGTTATAGAATGATTTCTTTGAGACTGTCATTCTTACAGAGTGTATAATATTAACTATACGAGTGCATAATAATGACTAATTATTATTATTATTATTATTATTATTATTATTATTATTATTTGCAACCTCATTCTTTTTTTGCAAAAGATTTCTATAACCACGACAGTGTTAAAGAGAATAGTTGTAATTAAACTGTCATAACTGCATCTCTCTCTCTCTCTCTCTCTCTCTCTCTCTCTCTCTCTCTCTCTCTCTCTCTCTCTCTCTCTCTCTCTCTCTCTCTCTCTCCGATAGATAGATAGATAGATAGCGTGTATGTCATTGAGTTAGTTGTGTTATTATATATAATGTACATCATTCAACAGACTGTAATGCATTATTTGGAATTATCACGTTTATATATTATATAATTTATCATTTCCCCTTTAATACGTTCATTCCTTGTTTATACTGTATATCTGCAAAACATTATGCAATATATTTTTAAGTACAACAATATGGTCTTTTTCTTTCTTTAGTTTAGTGTCCTCTGCCATTAAAACTAAGCCCATTGTTTGAACAATAGTTGTAACATTGTTTTTAAATTTGGACATGTTTAACATATACACTCTTTAAGTCAGTCTCAACTGCAAACAACATAGACCTTGATCTGCTATTGTATAATGCACTGGCAGATTGGGGTCTATGCTGTCTGTTCTTTTGAATCTGGCACATTATAGGACATTATATGTTTCCCATTACCTTCCCTAGCCTGGGGCTCTGAGTGGCTGAGTGGTCTACACTCTAAAGCACCGTTACGGATCCCTGCCATCTCACCTCTGTGTGGGTTCGAGTCGAAGATTCGGCGAAGGAGGATATGCAATAAAGATTGCTAGTAGTTTCTCGTGGGTCGGTAGTTCTTTCAGCGGATTTCCCGGTTTCTTCCTCCACCATTGATACCTGCCGCCATGTATAGCCTATCTTGTACTGAAAAATGGCGTTGAGCTCAACAATAACTATTATACTCCTTACATTTGTTTGTCAGTACTGAACTTTCAATTGTGTCCAAATCCTAGTACATTGCATTTAAATCTAAATTATCTTCAAAACTGAACCCACGTCATAGGTTAAACGGCATGTTTGTTTGGACAGGCAGGATTGTCAACAAAACAACGTACTCAGTCAGGGTCACAGATTTAACTTCCGGACCAGCTATAATTGCTCATTTCTCACTGAGCATTCTCACCAAAATACATACAGACAACCGCACAATAATGATTATATTCTAACTAATGAAAAATTCTCCAAGTCAATACCGAGAATGTCTGACCTTACTCTTGTATATTCACTAAAATGAGAAAGAGGGAAAAAAAAATCTCTAAGAATAGATTAAAACTAGTCTTTGGACTGACCCGGAAGTATACGTGACCCGAATTCTATCAGGCGAACTTATTTGTGACCAATTTAAATCAAACTAAACAAAACCTATATCTGTAACTTTATGGAAATCTGATTGGTCCAAATAAGACAATGAATCATTGCGCAGTATTTTCATTTTTGATTGCCTACGAATATGGAAATTTTCCATGCCCCGCCTTCTTTGACCAGTTTTTCTTAATGTTACAATAACTATACAGTGACCGTCGTTCCAGTCAGTAGCGGAATAGACACTTAGGAAAAGCAGGGTTACTATCCCAACGCCACCCCCACCCCTTAAAAACACCTCCCCCCAAAAAAAACAGTAGTGGTTACGTATATGTGTATATGACTCATTTATCCTACATGGAATTGTCCAAATGCCGGACTTGAACTAGAAGATAGGCAAGCATTAGTCTAGTTAAACTGAAAATATGGGAGAACAAACTGAAATGATATTTCTGCTGTCATATCTAATACTACATCTGTGCTGAATATCCACGGCGGAATGGACAACCTTTTCCGGTGTATGTAATTACTAATCTTATAGAGATCCATGCATATGGCGTCTCAACAACAACTCCAGCTAACCGAACCGAACAATATATACAGTATCACACAGGAACTTTCCATATGACGTCCTTTGTTCGAAAATTATGTCGTCTGTATTAGTTTTCTTTTAAATAAGGAATGGAAGGACAGTTGCTCATTGAAGTTTAGCTTGTAAGTAAACTCTAATTTTAAATGTTATTGGTGATAAAATTGTGTAATATTGCTTCAACTCGCATCGACTATTTCTTTAGGCGCAAGAATTATAAAGGACATCACTTGAGTCAGAATTAAATTAAATGCCTCAAATAGTTTATAATTCTTTCTATCAAGACTATATTTGTTTACAGAATAAAAACTATGCGATAAACAGAATCTCAGATATATAATTATTTAAAATTTAATATATGAAGCTCGTTTAATAATATTCACCATTTTCATCAACGTACAAAGTTTCATTAGTGTAGGGTTGAACAAATTTTAATTGGAATCAATGATAATAGAATCTTACAAACTCACAGCTTGTAAGATTCTATTACAAACTCACAGCTTGTAAGATTCTATTACAAACTTACAGCTAGGGGCCCCGAGTGGCCGAGTGGTCTAAAGCGCTGTCCGTTACGGATCACTGCCATCTCACCTCTGTCTGCGTGGGTTCGAGTCTAGGATTCGGCGAATGTGGATATGTGAGAAAGCTTGCCAGTAGCTTCTTGTGGGTCGGTGGTTCTTTCCGGTGATTTCCCGGTTTCTTCCTCCACCATTAATACTGGCCGCCATGAATAGCCTATCGTGTGCTGAAAAATGGCGTTAAGTTCAACAACAACAACAACAACAACAAACTCACAGCTAAAATTAAATCGTCACTCAAGCAAAATATTTAGTCTTAGTGTCACAGTTACATAGGTTGAGTTGCACTTTTCGTGATGCTTCTATATACCAGATTTAATGAATGATGGTGGGATAGTTTTAAAGGTATTGCGTATAAAACGAACTGATAGCTGGAAAAAAAAATAATTAAAATATTCACTTCAGCAGAAAAAGGTCACAGTGACCAAATTTTATTATGGTCGAGATATATTCACAGAAACGTATCCAAATACCACTGTTCATTATGCATATAAAATATGATCCACGATATTCAGTGTAACAAACGGAAAGATGCAAACATTCAAGTCATTGAAACATAAACATTACGAAATGTTGACCTACTTTTCGGACTTTAGTTATTGGTGAGAAAAAAATTCAATATAGTAAAAAAATTAAATACAGAAAAGGTGTAAAAAACGGATGGAAAAGAGTGTAAAAGTTATAAAATTGGAAAATAGGTCCGAGTGACTTAGTTTTAGAATTGTTGACTTACTCTCCATGAGACTCGTCCACATATCGAGTTTATTATGTGTAGCTGAAATATGGTATAAAATACAGAAAATTAGACGAACGAAAAGCTGAACATGCGAAAGTCACTCGAGCATGAATAATGGGTCACAATCACTGTTTTTGTATGGCTAAGTTACTCCCCTTGAGATCAATCATATCATTTTTCATGGAAGTGGTCCAAAAATCTTTCAAAATAGAGAGTGTAAAAAATAAACTAACCAACGAACAAACAAACAGGAACACACGATATAACGGATAAAACGCTACAATACTTGATTGGCATAGGGAAAAGAGTCCGTAATCTACGAAACTAGTATTTTGTTTAATTCATCTGTTGGACAAAATAATGGCATGGCACATAGATAGTCCTATGGCAGTGCATGTCATATCATTTATGTCTGTCGGTCAGTATGTATGTATGTATGTATGTATGTATGTATGTATGTATGTATGTATGTATGTATGTATGTATGTATGTATGTATGTATGTATGTATGTATGTATGTATGTATGTATGTATGTATGTATGTATCTATGTATGTATATATGTATGTATCTATGTATGTATCTATGTATCTATGTATGTGCATATGGTGATGCGCTCGAGTAGGGTTAAACAGAAGATTAACAACAATGTTGAAGATATAGTGCCGATTAATGGTTAGGAAAAACAAATACTACAGAAAGAATCGCTAAAATCCAAAGGAACACAAGCCTTTCCAAAAAAGATGGTACATGTACTCGTACGAGATAGAAATAAAAGGTAAAGATGTTACCATTCTTTATAAGGTATTTCTAGCAAGAAGACATAGGAAAAATTCTTAAAACATGCTGTCGCAATTTTTTATTTGAACTCATTATCTTTTTTATTTTATTTGCATTTAAATCTTTCATTTATCACGAACTTTTCTCAGTTTCAGTGTCTTAATGGTAATAGACAATGCAATACAGGTGGGTGGGGTATGGTACTCTGATTGTGAAGAAATGGCTTAAATAGTGTTGCCCAGTTTCTTTTTTAAGTGTCATGCAACATTGTTAGCAGTAAGTGAAAAAATGAGATTTCTTTTAAGTATTTGTAAAACATAAATATGAGAATATAATAATACAATTACAGAGGAAGATTTTTTTTAGGAATGACACAAAGTATATTCGAAAAAGCAATATGATGGTTCTATACAACTGAATGTGCATCTGCAGTCAGATTTTTTCCTTGATGTGCATAATATAGATGTTGTATTCCAGCAACATCAAACTCAGTCTCAACAATATCTGATGTTTTGCTTTTTATTTTGTGAAAGTAAGAGGGATGTGATTACTGCAGAAAACGGAGAAGAAACTGAATTTTCATGCTCTTCAAAGTGTTGCAAAGTCATTAGTAATTAGGAATGCCAAACACTCTCTTCTCGACAGTGGCTCCTCAGTTAAATGCGGATTAACCACAACCTTATCTCGAGATACGTCATTGCCTAGTAATAAATAAATACACTCGATGGGTAAACAAAACACAATTCTGACTATCACGGGTCGTGCGACTAAATCTGATGACAAGTTTACACAATGAAGAGGAACCCTAACAAAGCCGCACTCTATTTAGTTTATTAGAACTCTTTCATTAGAATTAGATTTATCAGATAAATGCAAAACATTTGATAATTAAAGACTCCGGTACGCTCTTGGGTCCCTAATACATTAAAAGCGATTGGCTTAGCAGAATCAGAAACATGATGGTTCATAATTCTCCAAAATAAAATCAGACTGGAGTTTGTTTGAAATAACAAATGTACTGCATGACCGTGACCGCAACCTCTTATAAATAAGATCATTTGGAATAGTTAATTATTTATTCTCTTCCTAATTTTTTTTTCACCTGTGGCAATCAAAAATAACGCACCCTTTCTTCTTGCATTATGTCGATGCGGCAAGAGATAAGGATAAGTTCGATTCCTAAAAGTTGTGTCAGATTCAGATTGGAAGTATTTGTTTGAGACTGATGGGCTTTTTGTTTGCTTATGTGCGTTTTTTTTTAACCAAACATGCCGAGAGGAAGACGTATTAACAAATAAAATTGTGAATCAAGGAATACTCGTCAAATGTATGAGCAGTATTTTCTGAAGTTTCGATCTTTTGCTCATCAAGGTAAGTCTTAACGTCAGTATGGACGAAGTTCTTGAAGTAACTAATACGAGCTATCTGAGGTTATCGTTATAATGATCGACCTTCTTGGCTGAGCGTCACCTATCAAATGCTAATTTTTATCCTTGCAAATTCCACATAGGTCTGTCCAGATTCTTTTTTTTTTTTTTTTACAGTTTCTAAACCTTTGTCGATATGTCTCAGGCACGAACTCAGTTTCAATGACAAATTGAACTTTTCTGAAATATATGAAAGAAATTCTCATCCTGCATGAGTCTCCGATTTTCTTTTATCACTCTTTGGTCTTAAACTTAGTAAGATAATGTGCGAAAACTTCAACAAATAATGTATTTCACTAGAATACGAACTGACAATTTAAAAAGAACTATTGAGAGCTAAATTCCAAATAGTCCTAATCCAAAGTATATAGTATTCTAAATTAACTAAAACTATGATCAGAATCAAATCCAGTTTTGAATGTGCTGATATACCAATAGTTTCCAATGTGCTAATGTGCCAATACTCTTCATGCATCACGATGATATAACCAAAAATGTTATTAAATTAATTCACAATAATATCCAAATAGTAATTTAGACAGAAATATTGAGAACTTTCTAATTCCAGTGAATAATTTGAAAAATGAATCCTCTTAATTTATAAAAAAAAAATTAAAACAGTAGAATAAGAGTGATCCCACAATTGAAGTTAAGAAAGGAATTAGTAATTTTGAGGTACATAGAATTAATATTAAATTTTTAAAGAACTTCATGCGGTGAAATAAGAGAGCAAAAGAATCAAAATGTAAGCAAACAAAAAAGTCATTTGATGAGTGAATCGGAGTTCTCTTTGCTATTATCGGTAGCTATTATAACTATACTTTCAATTCGGAAATTCAGGTTAGAGATACGAGTCAGTCAAGGGACCCGGTTGATTGGAAGAAGACCATTATGGCAGCCCCCATTACATGGCATTGTGATGTTTGCCACGTGCATTGTACGCATGGTCAAATGCATGTGAAAAAATGTAATACTAGCTGCTTCTTGATTAGTCCCTATGCAGCGAGATATTTAGAATGAAATAGCTATATACTGTCTCAATGGCGTGATCGATTGGGCGTACAATCCATTATCAAAATGCCTGTTTTAGTTCATATAAATACATATTCTGCAAAAGGGATTGTCCCTAAACATTTAAATGACATCATTTTCAAGTTAGTAATTTATAACTTTTCATTTATTACGCACTGCATGTGATATTTGGCTATACCACACCCACCCACCCTTCTTAAGTCGATTCGCATAACCAATAGCCTTTAACTATCGATTTGTTTATTAAAAAGAACAAAATACAAATTCTGGTAAAACATTCATTTTTGAATACGTGTTCAAAAGCAATGGGGGAGGGGAAGCTCCACAACTATTGCACACATCTGAAAGGCATGTGCAACATGCACATCGTAAAGAATGTTGGCATAGCACTATACTCCTCTCACGTTCTATGACTGAAATTTCATTACATGCTGCTGTTGTGGAAATCGTTCATGATCTAAACACTCATCAGATAAAATTGGCGGCCTCCATGTTATCGCAAAATAAGCCTGACTAGACAAAAGTACACAACCTTTAACAATTATTAAAGTTCCGGATAACAGCCATCTAACTTATGTCTGCGTGGGTTCGAGTCTCAGGCTCGGCTAACGTGGATACGTGAGAAAGCTTGCCAGTAGCTATTCTAGGGTCGGTTGTTCTTCCCGGGGTTTTCCAGGTTTTTTCCTCCACTATTAATACTGGCAGCCATGTATTGCATATCTTATGCTGAAAAATGGCGTTAAACCCTACAATAATTTTTAATCTAGGGAAAACGAATTTTGCCAGAGTAGGCAATACCAGTTTCTAAAGAAGATTACAAATTATATAAAAAGTAAAAATGAGTTAGAAATTACTTTTTTAATACTTTTAACACTTTGAAGTCTATAAAGTGAAAATGACGAAGCGGAGCTAACAGATGTTTGGTAGGTGAAAATCTGAAGCAAGGCCAAGCTGTATGATCTTTGACCCTAATTACACCCATTAATGATACACCAAAATAAAGGAAATTAGGTGGCGCTCTTCTAAAATAATGACAGGTGTAACATTTTTTTTTTTCGTTTGCAACTTGCACGATAGAGAATTTTGGCATACCTGTTTGTTACTTTCAAGTTCTGTGGCTGACATTTCTTTACATTGTGTATTTGTGGAAATTGTTCATGATATAAGAAAAGAGATGATAAAAACAGGCTTCTCCCATGTGCTCGAAAATTCTAACTGAATTAGTCTCTTGTATATCAACTTTAGCAGTTATTAAAATAAGAAAAATTATTTTTGCCAGATTAGGTACCATTCAACAACTACACAAGTAGAATACTAGATCTGGCATATTATACAGTCCGCCATGTTTAATGGTCCTTCATGAATATAACGGAATTTTTATGGTGCTAAAACCAGTTTTCTTCTTTCAGTTGCCTTACCGTTGACACCAGTGTCGATATCATTTTTCCTTACAATAAGGGAAAAGCCATCCACACAGTTCAGTTGAAGTATGTGATGTAGAACTTCCTTTAGGTGTCAAAACAATTGTATAATCTAAATGACCTATGCTTTTCGACTCCACACTCGATATGGTTCGTCCATAACATAAACATAAGTTCAAGCTATGCACAAAGCTTGGTAACCATTGATGGTGGAGAACTTAAGTTACTGCGCAGAACTGATTTATATTATTCCAGTCACACGGGCCATGGCCTTAGGAATTTGTTTGCCATTGACATCGATAGAGTTCTTCCTAGCTCCAAATGCAAATCATCCACAAAATCTGGTAACTGTACTTGTGGAGAACTCGGGCTATTGTGCAAAAGTTTTTATTTTTAGTCATCGAACTTGAGCTTTTGGGCCAGAAATCGATAGAATTCTCTATTACTTCAAAAGCGAACTAACCACAACAGTTAACAACTATTGATGGTTGAGAACTATAGTTATGGTGTGGAAACCAGTTTTCTGGATTAGGTCAGTGACCTTGGCCTTTTGAGTTCGTGACAATGAAATGGATATGCCTCTCTCTATCACCCAATGAAAACTATCCACAAAGTTTAATAACCGTAGATGGAATACAGCTTTTGTTATTGTGGGGAAGCTGGTAGAAACGACATTGGTAATTAACAGACGGATGGGCAGACATCACAACATAACACACTGCCTTATAGCATGTGTATAGAAAGTACAAATTAAAAAAAAAATTCTAAGTAAAAATAAAAAGTAAAAACATTCAATAGAGGAGTTACAGCCGTAGGAAAAGATATGTTTCCAACGCTATTCAATGACCTTTGTTAACCCTAAAATATGTTGCCTGTATCTGAAAACAATTATCAATTTTTCATTAAGTGTACACATCCTGCTTTTGTTCAGTTTTCTTCTACAGATCTAGAGTAGCACGTAGGCTTGGATTTAATATCATCTTAAGTCTCAAACAGTGTTAAGTTGAATGGTCTACTACATACAGTATTTGCATGTTAGCATCCTAAGAATAAAAAAGAAATTTTAAAGTAAATTATGTTTCTGTGAAAATACTCATCCAATCAGATTAACGTTAGGAATAACTTACACTTCCTCCAGGATCGATATACTTGAAAAGAACCGAGTTCTCGCATTGACATTGAAGTCTCTCGGTCTATAGAAAGAGGGAAGTGACTCTTACATATTACCACTCTCGACCCTGCTAGGTGGCACTTCGTATACCGATATCGCTTTAAAGTTTGGAAGGGATGCATATAAATGTGATTGGGTTCACTATTTTCGAAGGAACATAATTTACCATGAAATTTCTTTTCTCCGTCAAGCCTAATCAAATTAATTTCAGAAGAATACATAAGACGAGGAAGAAATACTAAGAATCCATCTTCTGCCTAAAGTAACCATGTACAGTCAAACTAATTCTCTATTTTTAAGTTTTAAGGATGAGACGCTCATAAGGATAGTTGACACAACCCAATGCAAGTGTTTATACACGTGCAATGAGCTGCCATGTAAGGTTTCCGCACTTTACAAATAATTACAAAGGAAGGTTTTCTCAGAAAATCCACTATAAGTTGACACGTCCTACCGATGATGCGGTTGCATCACGAGAGGCGTGGTCTGGTGACTGTCTAGGAAGCAAACAAGGAGATTTAAATCTTTGTTTTCTGAGGTCATGTTATGCAAAAAGTAGAAAATGTATACTGAACATGCCAGCAAACTGATTCCATTATATCTTTAACTGAGCCGTTGTTTTGAAGGCATAGTTTGTTTCTTGAGCCAAAATTCTTATCTGATCCTGTGTGATTTAGAGCATGCGGATTGGATGACTTCCTTTAGCTAGGCCGATAAAACTTGAGTTATATCCTGTTTCTCTGGTTTCAGTAGGAGGTAAAGCCTTTGACGCGTGTACAATGACTTCGTGCACTTCAGGCAGCACGTATCAGGTCATGTAACATTGCCTCTCTCGAAGGATCGATTGACGAGCCGAACATTTTTCTGGTAGTCAGTAGACGGAAGCCTGTTCTTACCAATGAAACCCCCTTGGCGTTAACACGAGTAAAGTCAGAACGAAACTGTAGGTAGTTCGGATCAGCGGACAGTGTATGGAGCTCGGAAGATCTTTTTGTGCGCGTGATTTGGCTTTTTAACGCAGTTTTAACAATTTTGCAGTCTTATCGCAATGATGTATGTAGTGTGGCAGTTAATAGTGATATCTAGCACTGGGGCATCATGCCGCAGACATGTAGAATGATTCATTCACGTTATCCTGACACTAGGCCGACCAGTCATAACTTAAAATTTTAATGCTGAGCCATTTTTGTAAGTCTTTGGTATGACTCGGCTGGAGTTTGAACCCATGACCTCTCACATCCGAGGAGGACGCTCTAACCACTAGGCCACCAGAGCGGTTGAAGATTTTTGTTATGACTAATTTCAAGCCGCCCATGATATCTGGATGTCAGAAATCATGCAGAAAGATGTCTTGTTATCAGTGATAGCTTTTTAAATTCAATGATGACGAGATAATATGTAAGAGGGGGTGGGATGGTGTAAAGTATCTTTATCACTGGCTTAGCATTGGGCACTTTTTCCTTGCCCTGTTCTTTTTTTTAATAACATTGGACTATACATCTCCTTGCCATAAGTGAAGGCAAGGTAGAATTTTTCCACCATATCCAATCATCTGCATTTTTTACATTTACTAACCGTGTTGTCTCAGACTATCCGAAAAACAAACAAAACTACAGGTGTAAATACAATGTGAAATGATGGTTATCGAGTATCAAATTATACACATCTAAAAACAAATAAGGATTCTGGATGTAGCTTAAGTATTTCCTAATGTTAATGTAATTTGCTAAAGTATTAAATAGAGCAATAATTGTTATCCGGTCCATACAAACTCTTTCATCGAACAAAAGATAGAACCCACCTGTGCAGTGGAAAACCGTGACCTACATCAAATTATTGTTCACCAATGGCAACAATGTTATATAGTTTAGACTATTAGGGATACATTTTAATGATACAATTTGCTATGAATGTCAATTTTTTTCTGGCGATTCCATACAACACCATGCAAGTATACCTGTCTTAACAGAGCAGCAGTTTCATGATAAATGCCGTTTCATTGGCTCCATTTACGAGGATTTCTTATCAGCAGGTCTTAGAGAACTTGCATCACTATCAAAATAAAATTGATAATGCTATTAATCCAAGTTTTGTTTGTTTTTTCTGTGAATTTTACTGCTGCATTAATGTGTACATAAATCCTGCAAGCAAACATGTTACATCATGCAAAGAAATGCCGCATGGAAATGCTGTGAAATTCCAAAATACGAGACAAGATTTGTATAGAATTTACAAAGATTGGGGGTGGGAGTTAGGAAAAAATATCTGGCTTACCACGAGTTAAGCGCATAGTAACTTAAAGGTACCGACCATTCAAAGACTGCCAGATAAAACTAACTCCGGCAGATTAACACCAAAGGCAGAGACAAGTTATTCTGTATTTCTTGTTACCTACCCCATTTTCTTTTTCAAAATTTACTGAAGGATATGCTTGATGACACCTTTACACAGGTGCAGCCTACCTGTATTAAGTTTAATTAGAATAGTCACTGGAGACCTTCATCTAAAAAAACCCCCACCAAAATTAGACCTTTCTCTGCAATGAAATTCTCCCTCAAATCAAAGTCAGGTCCCTAAAAAATAAACTTTACTCGACTGGAAATCTTATTTTTAAAAAAACCTGACAATTATGGTTGCATTCATATATTTTGTGAAAGATTTTAAGGACGTTATTTGCAGCTTTTAAAGAGCAGTCAATGCAAATCTTATTGTGAAGACTGGTTCTTTTCTTAATTAAAGTAATCCAAGTGAAAATTTTAGCCAGAAAGCTGAAACACTGGACAATGGCATCACTTCATTTTCCTAACCCTTTACACAATGTTCTCTGGCTATAACTGTAAAGTACTCAGTCTTTGCTGTACTTGTACAATGTGACTTTTCGGCAAGTGGGGGTGTTCAAGTCCTTGACAGACCTGGGAAAGAATAACACTTATGATTACAGTCACCATAGTAAAAACATAATATTTAAGTGCATGTATTTCTTTATGTCTATAATGAAACTTTGTACACGACTCGTCATAAACCACCATCAGGTCGTTAATATCTTGTAATGTAGCATCAGTCTTCATTCTCTAAATTTGGTTTGCATGTGGGATCCAGTTCAGCTCTGCTGAAATATTTCTAGTTCACTTCCTAACTGGACAGGGCACTTAGGCTGCATGGCAAGTGATCTCATATCAGTTTTAAAAAGCATGTTTAGCTAGAGGAAACAAGGGAAAAAAAAGGAAAAAAAAGGATAGAAAAAAAGGAAAAACAAGACTAAGGCAGCTGTTGACTTGAATGAGTTTGATTTATTGAAATAGTCTCTACAGCAACTCTCACCCACATTAATTATATATAATAAATCAATGGCTGTATTGAAGCAAAAGAAAAATAATGATATGATGTGAACAAATTGATCAGCATACAAAAATGATATCAGATAAGGAGTCCAAAAATAAATGTTCCCTTTACACAGAATATGAGATACATAAAGCTACTGTTATAGTCATTGCATTTGTTTTGGCCTGGCTATTATGTAACCTTGCTACAGCGTATAAATATTAGCTTTAAGCATTAACTAGAGGCAAATTAAGCTGTGCAAATTAGTTCAGCTTGAGACTAAACCAGTAAAAATGACTGATCCCATTAAGTTTTGCAGGTCCTAAATAACCTTCTTGAAAAAATAATAATTTAGCCTGACAAATGCTTACTAATGTCAAACTTACTACAGTTAATGAGGTTGGGGTATGATGAGTTAATACTGATACTAACAGTATCCTGTAATCTACTAATCACCATTGAATTCTATGTAATTGATACCTTTCAATTAAACGTTGTATTTTTCTTCTTTTAATGGGAGATTGATACATGATGATTGGCAACTAGTGGAACATCACTAGGTTCAATACTAATTTAAAAAAGGGTTCGTGAACATTTTAACTTGTCATAAAATGTTCATCAAATGACCATTTAAACTGAAGGATAATTGGAGCATGAATACAGAAAAATACAAATGTTGGAATGACTAATAGTGAAAACTGTCATTCGATATATCTCCTGTGACCTACTAGATTATGCTCTCCATTGTTTTTATAATCTATAAAAAATGACCCAAAACAAATCATTTTATCCCAGCTTGAAAGAAATGCACCAGCAACTATGGGTTAAGCAGTTTTGAAGGAGTAATCAGAGAACAAATAACTTATACTGTACCTTGATCTGCTAGCATATTATATGATGGCAGATCAGATAATTCTGACTATAAATACCAGAGAAGATACAACCCTTCTACCCGAGAGGAAGGATACATGACAGCTGTCTACAAGTCTTTGCTGGAATAAGAAAAAGTACCCTGGAATGTTTAGCATAAAATTATTTGAAGTCTGAAAAGTCACGAGTGAAATATTGTTACTCAAAGCATGTCTCTACAATCTTTATAGATGCTAATTATCTACGTGTCAGTTACAAATGTAATTAGAAATCATTTTTCTATGTAAAATATTTACATAAAATTACAAGTTCAATAAAAAAAAATATCTTGCTTTTGTTACAATATATGTAATAGAACAGTGAAAACTGAACATGTTAAAGTAAGGGTTTATGACAAATCTTGTCACATTTCATGATTTTAACAGTATCAAAAGTTTAATTATCACCTATTGAATTCTATGTGACATTCAACATATTTTTACTTGGGATACAGGATTACATCATTTATAGCTAAACCTAATATAACTGACCATGAGGATGAGGGGTGGGTTGAATGCTCAGTTGATTTATTTCTAAGATGCACAAGTCTTAACACAGAATGTCAGGAATCCCAATAGTTAGATACCATTAACTACTGCATTATACATTGATTTTTTTTTTCTGGGCATAGTTCATTGGTAAAATCACAAATGGAAACTTTTAAAAAATTAGTCAAACATTTATAGCTAAACCTAATATAACTGACCATGAGGACGAGGGGTGGGTTGAATGCTCAGTTGATGAATTTCTAAGATGCACAAGTCTTAACACAGAATGTCAGGAATCCCAATAGTTAGATACCATTAACTACTGCATTATACATTGATTTTTTTTTTCTGGGCATAGTTCATTGGTAAAATCACAAATGGAAACTTTTAAAAAATTAGTCAAACATTTATAGCTAAACCTAATATAACTGACCATGAGGACGAGGGGTGGGTTGAATGCTCAGTTGATGAATTTCTAAGATGCACAAGTCTTAACACAGAATGTCAGGAATCCCAATAGTTAGATACCATTAACTACTGCATTATACATTGATTTTTTTTTCTGGGCATAGTTCATTGGTAAAATCACAAATGGAAACTTTTAAAAAATTAAACTACCTTAAATTATAATATTCTCATTAGACATGTGGTCACAGAAACACAACTGCCACAAATTTTTGAACTAGTATGGAAGAAAAGAGCATCAAAATTTACATTTTGAAAAGTATTTGCTACATGATAGTCATGAAAGATACAAGGCAAGATCATAATGTAGCTTAAAGGAAAGCCTTTGATGCACCCAGTCATCTATGACTATGATGAGCTGGATGACTGACCCAACACAACAGGAACAGAAATATTCAGGTACTAGTTCCCCAACAAAAATAATGCCATCATGTTGCATGCAAACAAAAAGTGTAAAAAAATAAAAATTGAATAGCTACATGTTCGACAATTAAGTTGGTCCCTAGTTCTTTTTGGGTTAAAAAAAAAAAACCCTGTTTAAACATGAGCCAAACTTGTGTCATTAATAATAATAATAATAATAATAATAATAATAATAATAATAATAATAATAATAATAATAATAATAATAATAAAAATAATAATAATAATAATAATAATAATAATATGCGAAGTTTCAAAAGAAGAACATGGGCAACACAAAACCATACTAATTTCAGTGTTTAAATAGAATTTAAACTGTAAAGACCAATCAAAATAAATATCTTGATAAATATGATTTCTGCAGATTTCCTAATTTATTAGTGAAATCAGCTTTGTTTGACTTTACCTTTATTGCATTTTCTTTTCTGTTGCACCTCTTTACACATAGTACATTTCTTTTCTTTCTTTGTTTTATTTTCCACAACTCTAACAATGTTTGGCATATATGATAATGACTATATATGTCAACATGTATAATGTTCAATCGGTCAGTTTATACTGTTTTATGTCCTAAGACTTCTGAATATCTGATATGTTTAGGTTTGTTCTGGGAAAAAATACTGCAAGCTATTTATGGGTCAACTTCAACAAAGAGTGTTGGAAATGCACAAGCAGATTCAAAGCAAACTACTGTTAATCAAGAAATTAAGTTACAAAAAAGATAACAAGCTCAAAAATATAAGTCCTAATACATGTGATAGAACCGGTTGAAAACCTGCTAAAAATGGAATACAATAGTGGAGTGAGAAAAAAATAATCATAAACTGCGCAATTATATGTATATAATATATGCCAACCGTAAAAATGTAGAATACTTAATTATCTTGCTACATGTGTGATTATGGAAAATATACAAAAAATTTTTTTAATATATACTAATGTGTTGATCCCAATACAAAAGGACCATTATTTTACATCATTTTCTTAATTTATCACAAGCTACAACTCCATCACTATGTCACATTTTCATTTCTCTAGCCAAGTGAGAGCTATTGGAAGATCCTTTTACAGTTTCTGCAGGGTGTTTATTTTTTTTTAACATGAATGTTTGTACAAAAGATTGGAAAAATCAACTAGATAATTCCATGTCATGGGCCTTAGATGCATTATTTAAATCTAGGATGCAGAATTTTCAGCTGTGTTTTCATCACCACTTGCATCTTCTTCCAGACTTACTTCACCAGCGGCTGTACTGCTTCTAACTGATGATAACATGGAACGTGAAGCACTAGCTCTACCAGCTGATGGTCTGAAAATATGCAAAGTCTTTTTACAGGCAGCGTAACAACAAATCATATTACATAGCTAATTAAATTCACTCCAAATCTTACCTGCTATAATTTTACACAAATATTTGAAACCAATGCAAAAATATCCCACAAAAGATATAACTTGGACATCATCAACAGAAATTATTGGCAAGCTTTCTCTCATAACAAAGATGGCCAACCCATGAGACTCGATCCTATGCAGACAAAAGTGAGAAGTCAATTATCTATAAAGACAAGAAACTTGGATCACCTGGTCACCAGTTTAGACTGCAAACTTAAAAATTTGGTATAATTGCACACTGATGCTCTACTGGTTAAACACATTTTTTTATGTTTACATTAAGTGCATGGAAAAGGTTTTCAATTATTATACACAACCATTACTCCTGTATGTTGTTAGATAGTTTATGTGTATAGTGGACGTTTTATACAGCTTTACTCATATGTTAAATATGTGAATCAGACAACACATGACACAAGACATACTGCAGGCAAGTTAAAAGACAAATCAGTGACTAATGGCATGCACACACTGCAATTTGTAAATGATAAACAAAAGGTACCATGATGACCAGCAGTAGCATAAGGACAAAAGAAAACATGACAAAAGGTACCATAATGACCCCATGATTGGGATGGTTACATGGGCAGAATTATATGTAAACATCATGCCACAATCAGAAGATCTACATGCCACAATAATTTTACAATCATCTTGCTAGCTTTCCATGGTTTTGTTGACTGACAGGGTGAAGTTAATTGACAAGGGTGATAAATCTGTCTAAGACAGTTGTGATGAAACCCATAAATGGCACATTTATAACTAAATCAAATTCCATTAGAGTATACTTAAATGGTTCTTTAGTCATGCAGACTGCAACCAGCATCCTTTGTTTCAATGTGAAGATAACAATGTTTGACAATGGGGTATCAGTCCATAATGGTGCAAGAGAGACTAACCTCAAAAAGGCTCTTGCACATCTATGAAACAATATTCATACAAATAACAATAGAAGATTTTTAATAGGTTCTTGAAAAATGCTGGTTACACACAAAATCCAATGTGAAGACATGAAACTTACTGTCATCAGTCACAAATCTACCATACATATTAGAACACCAAAAAACAATTTTTTTTATATATTTTTTATGCACTGTATATCAAGGCTTAGCTTGAAAAATGAATAATAAGGGTATAATTTGTAGGATTTAAAATTTAATTATTCAAAACTTACATCTCCAAAACTGGACTAAAACTGAAATATGGAGTTATGACTAAACCTATAAAAAGCACATCTTTGTAAGGCTGTTGTTGTTGTTGTTGTTGTTGTAGAGTTTAATGCCATTTTTCAGCACAAGACAGGTATCAGTGCCGTTGTAAGGAAGTTTGGGGGCCCTAGGCACAAACTCTACCCTTCAAAGTAACCAGAATTGCCCTCAATATCACAGTCTCAGATATAGAGTATTGCATTGCATTTCGATGTGCATGTGTTATTTTGTTAAATTTATTAATATAGCACTAAACTGCTAACACAACCAACAATGAAATTTCGCTTTTGGGCCACTGTGTGGCCCCCTGCTGTGCACGGCCCTAGGCACATGCCTCCTGTGCTTATGCCTATAAATGGCACTGTATGCTATACATGGCAACCAGTATACCAAGTGGAGAAGGAACACTGGGAAAACCCCAGGAAAGAACCACCGACCCACGACAAGCTACTGGCAAGCTTTTATTTTGGCTGAGCCCAATGGCAACTGCCTCAGGAGGAGACATTTTTGCAGAGCATGTTCATTTTATAAATAACTGCCACACACTTGGATTACAGTGCTACTTGATCTAGGTTCAATTCTTTAGCAATGGCCCAAAAACCGGTTCAGTGGGTGCTCCATGTAAGGCATTTTCAAGCTGTGGTGATAGTGTGCAGGTCATGCATGTCAGTTGGGCAAGCATGGTTATAATGGCAGTGTTGGCATTTTGTATTGACCTTGGGTGTGTGACTAGTTATAAATAACTGTCTCTCAGTACCCACTTCACCAACTTCATGACAGCAATGACAGGACATACAGCATAGTAGATTTAGAGAATGTTAATGCAGCTGTCACTCTTGGTCCAGATGTTGTCCCTGGCCAGTATAAAGTCCATTGCAACAAATTGTAGTAAGTATTTACTTCCTCATTATCATGGTTTATTGATCATATGTGAGAACTTGTAATAAACAAGCAAAATAATGTTTTCTAAACTGAAAGTCCTATGGTATTTTGTGCATGGTCTTTGCACTTGAGAAGCAAATATTTCTTACATGATTTAAATCATAAAAATATTTCCATTTCAAAAAGTTTTTTTGTTGAAAGAGAAATTATTTGTAATCCTTCTGAAATTAAGGTAAGAAAGTTAAAGAATTCACAACATTAAAAAGGAATTATTTTTTGAAGCTTTATTACCTGGGTGTAAAAATATTTTTGCATTCAATTAGTAATAAATAATGAAAAAAAATTTCACATGAGATTTAATTTTGAATATAATAATTTGAGTTTTGCACCATTCTTTTGACAGAGAGCCTGAGTTACGAAATTTTGGTAAATTTTAATTTTAAAATTTTAGTTAAGAAAACTGATTTAATCAGTATAAGTGTAAAACTGTAATTTAAACTGAGAGTATTGTCATAAATTTTGTCAAGTAGTCTCAACAACTTGTCAAGTAGTCTCATCAACTGTTGCTAAGTTTATTTAAAAATGAATGTTTGCATCATTCAGACTTTTCTTGTTCTGTAAAATATTTTCAGAATTTCATATATAAACTACAAGACATGTCACATAAGAAGCTTTCTGGGACACAAAACAGAAATCGTAAGAACTGACCATGCAGCAATTTTGCAGAAAGGCACAACCTTTCTAGAAAATACTTTTGGCTTGGGGCACAGTTATGAAGTACCAGTACAATTACTTCCTACTGTCCCAAGACTAGTGTAGAAAAAAAAGTTACTTTAATGGTAAATTTATCAGTATTTAAAATAATTACTTTGAAATGTTAATACTAGTATAAAAATTCGACATTTAAGATTAACACGTTCATGGTGTGTGTGTATATATATATATATATATATATATATATATATATATATATATATATATATATATATATATATATATATGACCTTCAATTTCAATTTACATACACACTTGGAAATATACACCTGCAAATTCCAGGTTAAACTTTATTGCTTAATCCTTTTGCTACATATAGCTTGCACATTTATATTAAAATTAATTGACAACTGACTATTGTCCATATTTACCATGATGAAATGATTTTCAACATTACACAATTTAACAGTTTTTGCTACAAACATTGTACCTAACAGTGCCTAAAACATATTTGTACACCTGAAAGAATAATATAAAAAATAACATATATAGTCCCGAAATAGTATGATCAGTGAAATAAATAAAGATGCAAGTAAAACAAAATTGTCAATATAATTACTCATTTGTATATATGTTTGAATATCCCTTATTATTTGTTAATGTTAAGTTAATTGCATTATATAAGAAAACCACCAATGGCAGCAATAACTGATTGCAAACAATAAAATATGTCACAGTGACACTATTTTCACTTGAGACTAAAACTCTCTCAAGAAACATTTACATACCAGGTCATGTGACTCTACAAACAATAGAGTCTGAGAAAATTACTAAAACCTTGACCTTTGACTTCCTGGCAGACATCATCAATCCATATGTTGTAATTACTCTGAAATCCATTCACAAAAAGAAGATATTCCAATCTTTTAAACACCCTAAGTAACTCCAAATGGTGGAATAAATGTTTTACAGTATCAAGGTTCTTGACTTCCAATCCTAAATATATCTGGATGAAAAGTGTGCAAAACTGTCATTTTTGTATTAAAACAAAGGAAGATATTAAATACAGAAAATTCATTCCACTTTAAAAGGGTGAGGTGGCAATACTCTGGAAGGTCAATAATGAAAAAAGTTTTAGAGTGCAAGTACAAGATGTGCACAATAAATCAATTAACATGTGCCAAAATCAAATGTGCTTCAAATGGGATTAGTTAAGTGAGAAACAGACTTATCTCAATACTGCAACAAAATGCAAAATGTAAACAAAAAAAAAATTATTTTGTAAATAGGGTCAAGTTGTGGCTCACAGAATACAAAAGAAAGTTCTGGAGATGACAACGAGGTGAAAAGTATTTAAAGGAGAACTGAAAAAAGACAAAATTTGTTTCAAGTTAGGTAGACAAAAACTGTACTATTTAAATGAAAATTACAATGATCAGGTTTACAAGACCAAACATATTAACACATGGACTATACTCGGATATTTGTTTCAAGTTAGGTAGACAAAAACTGTACTATTTAAATGAAAATTACAATGATCAGGTTTACAAGACCAAACATATTAACACATGGACTATACTCGGATTCCAAACACATGAAGTGAATGACTGGACACAATCAATCAATCAGATAACATTGATCAAAGCTGAGTTTGAGTCAGAGAGAGAGAGAGAGAGAGAGACTTTTTTTGGTAATGTTGGAGCAATGAAAAAAAAACCCACTTTGATTTCCTCATATACATGCATTATGTTGGTCGTTATATAGAAAATACGCTTTTATATGATGAAGAAAATATTTGTCTTCATCGTATCATTCTTTCTGATGTATTAATTCCAAAAATAAGTTGTGGGTAGAAAATCATTCACTTGTTTGCATCCTATAAAATCCAATAGGTGTAATTACCGATACAAAACAAGTCTAATATAAAAAATTTATAGTACTAATATATATAGTCTTTTGATGAAAGAAAAACAACTAACAAATTCAACTCCGGCATGAACTACGACAGATGGACACAAGAAAATCACTTTACAGTTGCAGTCCATACGAAAAACACAAATTCATACACGATACAAAGAGGCACACAAAAAGAAAAGATACTGGACATAACAAAAAAAACATACAATAATGATACCACAAAATGATTTCACGAAAGAAAATCTCCAAAATGAGAAGACGTACAATGACAATAATATAAAGTTACAAATGATTTTAACTGTCAACACTTTTTTAAACATCATTTTGTCAATGATAGGCAAGTCCAATATTTGTCTTATTTAGAAAGCTCCTTAATATTGTTGGCAGTGACCACAAACTGCACTACAGGCAGAAAAGGGTAACAAAATGCAGAACATTTAAAGCCTATGCCATACTGGTGTGCCTCAAAATTGTTGGGATTATTATATAAAATGTTGGCAATATCATAACCAGAAGACCGAGAAATTTGCTTAAATTTCTTTGTAACCAAACTGACCAAAACTGCTGAATCTTCACTAGTTCTTCTCACAAAATGCTGACTGGCAACAAATGAAACTTTAGTAGCAATGGAAATTATAAATACTGGTCATGTAGGAAATATCCTAGCTTCGGACTAGTGGACTACCTGTAATTCCACACTGATACTGATACACATGCTTATTATCAACCTGAATTACATAAACAGGTTTGTGAATATATTACTAACCAAGTTAAACCTTGATCAACAGAATAACCCTGAAAAGCAGCAGTCTAATGTATATAATAATCCCAGTTCTATGTTCACTGAGATACCAACCCATAAGCAAACTTGTTTTGGACTCCATGCATCATTTTGGGGAATCTAAGCTAATCATCTAGAAAGAATACCATTTTTGTTTTTTAAAAAACATACGATAAAACACAATTGTATCAGCTGACAAGGTTATGTATGGCAGTCAGTATATCTGGTGAGGAAGAACCCTGGAAGATCCTGAACCACCAACCTATTGGAAAGCATTGGTAAGCTTTCTCACATATCTCTTTTGGCTCAGCCAAGATTCAAACACACAAAAGACTGAGATGAGATGTGAGTGACCTGTAAAATCGTGTACCTTGAACCACTCAGCCATCCAAGGCCCCTCATACAAGATCAAGATACAAAAATGTTTTGGTTTTTGTTGATAGAATAACATAAAAGTGCTAGCTCTAAACAACAGATTTTAACCATAACAACACAAAACTAGTTTAAGCAACATATACAAAGTGATCAGAGAGCTTAACTGATGTATCCATTCCTTAAATCCCCAAAGTAGAAATAGCTAAAAGATTGTAGTCCAAACCAAAAATATAAACAGATGTATAGATGCTTCCCAATAAGGTCACTAGCAGACAATATTCTGCACATTTTACCTGGACAATGGGCAGTCTGGCAGTTTCTCCAAAATGCAACCACCAAAACTGACCATTTTTAACATGGCACACTGAAGCAAAATTAATTTATAAATTACAAATATAGATACTGAAGGAAGACTGATTGCATTCTGTTTATGTATTTTTGGTAACAGTATCTTGTGATTCAACAAATTTATTTCAACTTTCAAACAAAATATAAACTCAATGGTAAATCTGCCAGCATACCACAAATATGACTGCAGATGACATCTTTTGGGAACTATCTATTCCTCATTATTTCATTAAATTCGGCCATTTCCACAAACTGACCGTTAGCATTGTCTTATTTCTGGTCTCTAGCATTCTACTCTTCATACAATAAAACCTGCTTACATGGTTACTGTCAGACACCTAACAATAATGGGACATTTGCAATTAAACTGTGTCCACATAAAACTTTTTTTAATTTTATCCCGATGATGACTTTGTGGGATGTACTCAGCTTAATTTAGAATACAACAATTTCACTGAAAATTTATAATAATTCTATAAAAATCTGGAATGGATGGCATCTCTGTACCTTCCATGTGACAGAAATCAGAATAATGCATTAAAAGCAATTTTGGAAAATATTATATAACAGAAATGTTTGATTTAGATACAGTATTAATTTTGCTTTGTATCACATGAGCATATTCATCCACATAAAAGAGATAAAACAAAGTCTCCCACATTACAGCCCTCTCTAACAGTTAGAGATTCATAATGAAATATGCTCATGATCTGCTAAGCATAAAGCTGTTTAATGGCTTTTGCAGCATGCATCATTAAGCCAAAAAGCAGATACATTGTGCAAATGAACAAGAAAAGACACCAAAATCACCAATATTATGCACAGCAGCTAATTAATACATCAGGTATAGGTCCAAAGTGACCCATTTCAAACACTCTTCTACAGTACATACCAAAAGTTTCAAATTAATGGTGTGTTTCAACACTGTAAGGAAACAGAAAAATGAAAAGGAATATGAATGAGATATGTAACACGAGTCCTTTGACTGACACTCTATAGGTGATAAGAATTTCAAGGAATTAAAAACAAGATTTTCAAATCAGCTTTTGTAGTGAACATTAGAGGTGAAACAATACACTTTTGCTGCAAATCGATATGATCCTTGATACACAGCCTACAATGATACACTATCGATACACATATGAACTTTAGTCTTTCCATCTTTAGATAGTCTACAAGTGTATGTGGAACCCTTTTGCATGTTGACATGCTGGTTATGTTTCCAGTATGCAGACAGACACTTAGCATTTATTTATATGCTGTTCTTACTGATGACACAATAACAGAAAAGACTTTCAAACAGTCTACCTGTAGTTTTACTCAGTGTTTTTGTCCATTTAAGACAGGCTGTATATGATTATATGCAGGACAAACTTTTAGCCATCATGGCCTTTGTTTTGCACTGCATGACAAAGCTTTAAACACATCACATTACCAATTTCATGTCTTGTTTAAACTTTGAAGACATTAAAATGTTATCTTCAAAAGAGAAGAAATAATACAATTCCCTTATGCAAAGAAATTATCTAGAACAAGTCCAGGCATGGGAGTGTGTGTATTTTGGGGAATACCAACAAAATTTATCACACTACTTCCTGCGGTTGCAAAATCTGCTTCAGCCATAGGTACTTGTTGTTCGTGTAGAAGTAAAACTATTTACAACACCCACTCTCCTATAAAAAAAAATTAAAAAATTGCACAAGAAAACAATCATGTGTGGTTGGGAATTTGATCTCTCATAAATTATGTACTCATTTATCCTGTTGGCAAGTTCAATCACTAATTAAACATCTCTGCATAAAAAGAGACATTACAAGTTTGTCCCCATGAACAATTTAAACACATATGATGCCAGGATTTTATCTAAACATGGCAGCTCCACCCCCCCCATGTCATCAAAAAAAGGGGGGAGTAGAAAATAACAATAGACATGGAAAAGAAAATATTTTCCTAACACTTAAATATCCGTCTCCTTTTCTTCCTGCTCCGCTGTTAGAGCTCTACTGAAATAAAAATCTTTAAAAGATGTCACTTCTAATTGTATAAGAATTAATCTGTTTATTATTTCTGAGCATATTGTTTTCTTATTTGTGTATTAATTTTGTTTTGTGTTTCTGTCTGAAGTTGTTTTTGTAGTCATTGTGGGGTTTAACAGTCATTTTTTTAGTACACGATAGGCTCTGGTGGTCAGTATCAATGGTGGAGGAAAAACCCAGAAAGAACCACAAGAAGCTACTGGCAAGCTTTCTCACATACCCACACTGGCGAAATCGGAGACACACAGGCAGAGGTGAGATGGCAGTGATCTGTAACCTACAAGGTTTAGATCTCTCAGCCACTCGGGGCCCATTTGTCTGAAGAGGCATATACATACCTAGCTTAGTCAGTTTGAATAAGTTTTGAAATAGTTCTTTATGGCTATAAAGTATAATTTTCCAGAGGTCACAAGCTTGTTTGGGTTCTTCTGGTCCAATATATCTGCCAAAGATTCACTTTATTTAATCAGTGCTTTTGGCTACTTTGCCATATTTTCTTATCTGTTTCACATGGGTATATTAGGGTTGCAAATCCATCAATGAAGTCTGCTTGTTCAGATAGATAAATTGTGATCCAACAAATATCTTGACTCATAAATTTCATTTATTTTCATTCTTTTGTGTTCAATTTATCTTAACCCTGATAGCGATATAGTTTTGTAGCATATGATCCCATAGTGATTAATCATTTGAGAAAAGAAATTATAATTGCAGTCTATTTTTAAATCATTTATATTTTAACAAGGCTCCATATTCTACCCATTCTACATTGTCAACATTTTAATTAAGCTCCATATTCTACCCATTCTACATTGTCAACATTTTAATTAAGACGTTCTATCTATTCTACATTGTCAACATTTTAATTAGGCTCCATATTCTACCCATTCTACATTGTCAACATTTTAATTAGGCTCGTTGCTTTGCCAATATTTCCTGTTTGTCATGCAGGGAATAAACTACATTTAAAGTTTTGAATGGTGGTTCTTGTTTACCCTGGACAGGAACAAACAATAATGACAAATAAGAATTTAATATAACATATTTCACTGCATGACACACCAGTAGCGTAGCTTTATAATTTGACCAAAGTAGAGAAGATACAAATCAACACTGAATGTGTATGGAATGTCTGCTTTATGCTGAACATGCTGTCGAGATATAAACTAAATAGATGGAATTGGCTGGGCAGAAGAGGGCAGATTATGAACCTCATCACTTTGTAGAGTGTTCTCAAAGAAAAATGTAGTGTTCTCAAAGAAAAATGTAGAGTGTTACAAAGAAAAATGAGTGCTTGTGCCTGTAAGCTGTTTCAGATGCATTCTCATTTTAACACAATAATAATTATTCATGTCTGATGAAGACTAAGATAATTTGCATACTGTATTGATTTGCATCAATTCTCAACCTTCTATATTGATATGCGTATCAGTACAGCAAAAGTACTGATGCATCAGTATAACAATGATTCATTTCACACCTAATGGACATACCTGATGTAAGACTGGTACTTTTTAAAAAAAAAATTATAACAAAAAAGACACCAATAGAAGTCTTCTGGTTTAATAATGTCATAATTATTATCCATTCGGAAGGAGTAGTAACAAGAAGATTTTCACTGCAGCTGTCATGGCAGCAATACTGGATGTATGACAGGCGCCATTTCTATTCAAGACCAAGTAGATATCATAAGAAGTCTACTGATGAAATCCCTCTGATGACATCCATCCATTTACAGATAACAATATTTTCATACTGAGTCTTAGTCATTTTCTATTGTGGACCAAACAAACACCTTAAGAACTATTCTGATGAAAACCCAATTTCAAAATGACATTTTCTTTAAGAGGAGAAGCAAGATTTTCATGACAGCCATAAAAGAAGCATTTAGTGAAAAACCCTTGATATGACAATTTATCTGGAAAAGAACAATAAAAAGATTTTCACGTGTAGGACCAAGCTGATATAATAATAATTCGGCTGAAAACCCCATGTCAGTATGGCTTTCCATTTAGGAGTAGCAATAAATGGCTACTGTAGTGGCTCTACTGTATGTCAAATCAGCACAGTTTTCGTTTAGGACCAAGAAGGCATCATAAGAAGTCTTGCAGTGAAAACCTCATGTTGATATGAGCATCCATTTAGCAGAACTGGCAATAAAATCTTCAAGATGGCTTCCATGGTGGCCATGTTAGTCTTAAGATTGGCACCAATATTATTTAGGACTGACTAGACATCATAAAAAGTCGTTAGTAAAAACATCATGTTGCTATCTCTATCCATTCAGGACAAGTATCAATAACAAAACTTTCAAAATGGTCAGCCACATTGGATGTGCAACCAACAACATTTTCAACTAGGAACAACTTGAACGTGAAAGGAATGTGAGTGATGTGTTTCATGGCAATCTTCCAAGCATTTTAGGAGGTGTAGCAATAAAAAAAAAACTTGTGTAGACAGATGGGCGCACAACAAATGATGGACAATAAACCATTCTATAAGCTCTTCTGTCCATGACCAGTTGAGCTAAAACCTCAACAACAACAACCCCCCAAATCACAGAGACTTTTGAATTCTGTGTTTTCATGATCACTGATTTAGACTAATTTCAAAATTTAACAAATTCCATTGAGATAATAAAAAGAATGATATGGGACTGATGTATGAATATGATAAATGTACTACAAATCCATATCCCTCTTCTAAATGTATTCAGCTATACAATATCTACATCAAGACAAATACTGGTTCTTAAAAACCTATAGTGGATCTAAGCTGCAATGATCAGTAAATGCATCATAATTTCTTCTAAAGAAATTACTTTCACTGTGTTTGACATATTTGGGTATTTTAATAAAATACCATATATACTTGCTTAAAAGTCAAGTCTAACTGCAAATTGCTGAGACCCATATATGTTGTCACATAATGTCCAGGTATATAAAGATCTGTGCACATTGTTAGGAGTAAATAATAGAAAACAACACAAACTCTGCTGGAGCATTAAGCTATGGCAGACCTGGATATATCTTGTTTGCAGTTAGACTTGACTTATAAGCGAGTATGAAGTAGCATTTGTACCATATTTACCATATACATTGGGATATGATAAAATTTTTCCTGCCCCAAACCAGGTGGTAAATAAACACAATTGGCAGCGAGCAATAAGTTCATTATTTGAACATACTGACAGATTATTAAATATAAAGCAAGCCGACCCCTCATGCCAACTTTGGATTCTTTTAAATGTGCCAATTTTTGGAAATTTTTTTTGTATTTTTTAAACATAGTCTGCCAACATATGGAAGCAAATTTTCTTTTTGTTTTTCTGGTATTCGTGGGAATTTTGAAAATAAATTAAAACAATGGAACAGTTTTTAGACCAACACAATCTTGTGTTTTGTGCGCAGACATCGATGACCTAGCATCTCCCAGAAGATTTGGAGGAGAAAATAAAATCATTTGAAGAATGCATGAAAATCAGAAGAAATGAATATGATTTCGTTGACAACATGGCTGAAACTCCACTGTACCTTGATCTCATTCCTGGATGAATGTTGATAAGAAGGGTTTAAAAGTGTAAGAATTCACACAATTGGTGCAGATAAGAAAATCTTACTTTAGTCATTGCAGTTTTTGCAGATGTATGCCCCCAATGATAATTTATCATGGTGTGAGGAAGGCAAAAAAAAATATTCATGCATCCAAAGGATGGAATGTACATATGCACTTAGATGGGTTGGGTTGAGAGGTGATGCTGCAGTGGATTAAACAGTTTTACCTAAAGTACAGAGTTTAATAATTTTTTGAACAAAATTTAAATCAGAGTGCATTTTCTGATATGTAATTTTTGAATGATTTAAAAGGTTGACCAAAAAACCTCAATGTGTCCCAAAACAACCAGTGACCAAAAAATTACTTAAAAATAAAAATTTTAGTGCCCCAAATAAATACAGTGTCTTAATATATATGGTAAATATGGTAGTAGCAGTAATGGTAGTATGTGTTTCTGCACAGATTGCTTCATGTTCAACAAGTAGCTGGTAAAGATTTACCCAAAATATATGTAAGCATGCTAATTAAAGAAACAAATGAACAGGACATATATTGAAAACCAGTATATAGGCATAAATAATGGACACAATATTTACATGTATGCATTTATACAAGTTCACATTCGAGCCTGGCATTACATGAAGTATACAAATGTGGAAAATGGCACAATCTCTTTTTCTTGTTGTGCATGTGTTTCAAGATGCAACGCTGCTAGAATAACCATCTCACCTTAAAACCAATCTCCCATATCAGGCTTGACTAAAGAAAATAAATGGATACATTTCAATGCTTGGAATATTTTTCGGAACCTAATTTCAGTGTTTCCAAATATCTGCGGGCAAGATTATGATAATGTAGCAACTCACACAGTCATGCATATATCATACAGGTGTCTACTTAATTTGTAATGTGAAGTTATTGCCCATATAAATGTGCAGAATATTCACAAAATTTAATAAAAAAATAGACAAGAATAAATAATATGACCATCCTTTATGGAATTAGCATTTTATGGCAGCTAGGTATTTATTTAATGATTTTTTTACAATTTTATTTAAGATGAACTTAGGATTTTTCAACACAAGTTTTTGTGTTGAATCAGTAATGACAAAGTGGAAATACTGACTGGTTAATGATTGTTCCAGTGTTTAAACAATATTTTAAAAAGAGACTGAAATCAGTCTGTTCTTTTGACCATAATGCCATGCCGCTTTAATCTAAAACTTCTGTTTAAAACATTAAAGTTAGTCTGGCCAAAAATAATTGAATAACTGAATCCTCAAAAGTAACCAACAATGCATAACAAAAATAGACATGTACTGGTCAGTATATCTTATTATCTGATTACATTTTCTCTAGTGCTAAAATATGCCGCACATCAATAATGGGTAGATACAATAACTAGGATTTAAATGCAATGCTGTGCCTTGCCTGCCACCCATGCCATGATCTACATTTACTGCATCCAACTACAATTACTTCATCCAACTAATGAACATTTAACATTACAGTGTTCATCCCAGTCTGTGCCACTGATCCTTGTTCTTAATCATTGGCTTAAGAAAGTTGCCAATATGGAACTGGTAGGGATTATAAAAATGTCCCACCAAAATAAAGATATTAAAAATAAAAGTGTTATAAATGATTTTAGACAGGCAAACCCCAAACCCATAAGGTGGCTTACTGAATATACTGAAGAGAGTGTTTCTTGTTGACAAAGTATTGACAAAAATATTCTGTACTAATTTTTATTAGCTTGGTAAAAATTAAGATCTGATGGTTAAATATCCCCCCCCCCAAGAGCAGATCAAATCTTCAGCAAAAATCCCTTCTGCATTTAATTTACAAAGAAGCACATAAAAAATGAAGTCTTTACTCAGTGTCCAACAACAAATCTCAAAATGGTTCCTAAAGCATGCTAAAGACCCATAAAAATGAATTACTTGAATAAAGAAGCAGGTATGGATATGTTCTACATGACTCCACTGTTAGGCATGGTATTTTTCTGGAATGAACACTGCAATCTTAATGCTAATGATGATGCAATTACTTTTACTGGCAGAAATGTTATGCTTGTTTTGCCATTTACTAATGCAGTTGAGGCTAAATGGAATTGATAAAGGTTTTGCAAACCTGCTAATAGGTATAAAATCTAGAACTCTTTGAGGTCAAGCACATACTACCTACATTCATTTTTGTAATACAATTCATAAGATGCAGCCACAAACACAATACAATTTGGCTGCATGGATTATGTAACTTTCACTTTCCAAATACTTTACCAACATACTAGATTCCAAAGTCAAAAGACTCATTCATTTACTGAATTACCTGTATTTCTTCAGTTGTGAAATTTCCCTAGAAGCAGATTCATTCTGTTCCATTTGTTCATCTAGGTCTCTTTGAAGCTTGCGCTTCTGAGAATTCAATCTAGTTATTTCCTCCTCTGATTCATCTAGCTGTCTCTTCAAGGCCTTAACACGGTTGTTGATTTTATCAACCTGTCAAACATAAATAAGACCTGAGAGTTGCAAAAGCAAACAAGAGATATGTTTATGGAACAATGATACCACATGATATTGCCTGCAAGATGACCGAACTGGAAAACCTAACCATGGTATGACAGATGGGTGAATAAGAATAACAAAATGTCTTACCACTTTTGTGGTATGACATAAAAAGGAACAGAAAAATTTACAGAACATTGTCTGAAAATGAAGCAACTTATTTAAAAGAAAATCAGATTTTATACAGTTTAATTTTTTTAAGATTGGTTCAATTAAACAGAAAAGTTCCAATACAAGGAGAAACCCTAATGAACAACTCCGACATGTCATTTGTTGAATCATACGGCCTGATACAAAGATACAATAGTGATTACCTGCTGTTTCAAAATACAACTTGCAATTGTAATACTCACCCAGTGTAGGTCCTAATATAAATGTAGCTATAATTATGGAGACAATATTTAATTAGATGGCTAATTTTATTAGAATCAGAAATTTTAATTATACAAAATATGTTGTTTTTTTTTTGAATCGGGTTAAATAGTGCTTACTATATATTGGCCCAGGAACATCATGCAAGCTATAGTCTATCAGAGGAAAACGGGTGTGTGATGATTAATACTGAAGTCATTGGCATGATAAATATTCCTGCTGCAGTATTTTACGTTTCTGTAGTTGAGGGTCCAAATCATTATTATCTTATATTATTCGTTGATGTAACATAAGAAATAAAAGCTACACTTTTAAATCAAAAAACCTTTTAACTCCATGTCTGCCCAGTTCAATTTAGAATATCAATCCCCATAGGTAATGAATGTTTCATTCAGATCCACTCCAATCAAAAACCACTTTTTCCAATTAGTTTTTTAAAATGACAAACTTGTTGCTACAGCTGATGACTGGTTATTGGCAACATTGTGCTAAGGAAATGGGAGATGGAAATGGGAGATAAGTGCATTTCCCAAAGGCACACTGAGGCAGTCAACCCAAGTAGGTAATGAACATGTGACACTTGGCTTACAAATTTTATGCTTTACCATATGAGCTACCATGGTCCTCTTGTATGTCAGTGTCTCCCCTGATTCCAGAGGTGTGCTATCACTCAAACATCATAACCGATGAGGCATGTAATTTTCTGTTACAGCATCATTAGAGTGTAGTTTTAAGAGCTATTTGATGCTGAAACAAGCAAAACAGTTACCACACACCTAAACAATTATGTTGCAGATCACAGAAAATATTCCAAATTATAGTTTTTTGAGTAACTTTCCAATGAAAGGAATCTTTTTAAACATACCCAGAAATAAACTGTTGTCCTTCCTCAACACACAAGAAAATTGATCATTTCATACCTGTTCTTTGTACTGGTCTGCATGTCGTCTTTCTTCCTCTGACTGAAGCATTACTTCTTTCAATTTCTTTTCAAGTCTGCGATTATTTTTCTGTAGATTGCTCCTCTCCCTGTGAATATAGTAAATGTGCAAATCATAAACATCAAATAAATGCAGTGCAGCAATATATATTTGGAGACTTATTTCCAATTATTATGGAATACAGTAATGAGAAATCTAGAATAATGAATCTGTTAAAATAAAGAAAAATGAAAACTTTAAAATGAATTGTTGTTCAGACACAGACAATAGAAAATAACAGTATTGAAAAAAACACTGATGGCATGGGTAATTCTGGAACTCTGTGCCAGGTATTTAATTTCTATACTAATTGAACTTTTTTATATTGTGCAAAATTTCAATTTTTATTGTTCGAATCTGAATTGTTCTTGTGATTGCTGTGTTATGGTGACCAATATGAGTTAAGGTGATATATAATGTATATAAGATCAAATGGAAAAACATAACTTCAGAAATGCTGCTATTCATAGTCCTTTTCACCATCAGAAACAGATTATGCTCAAGAATCTCTATCACCTTAATCTAATTTTTATTTTTCTTGTCACAAAAGAATTTATAAATAATATCTGAAACATTGTTCTGAGGAGCTACTGTCATGATTTCCTTTTAATGTTTTTTCTAATACTGTTTCCAGTATTGTCATCAGTGAATACGTATCTAAAGGTTACTATCATATGGCTAAATTTGAGTTGTCTCCCATGACATATACCAATTCCCAGGGTACCGGTTCTATATATTTTTTTTACTAAATTTATAAGACCATAGAGTTTGTTACTATTATTCACAGTAAAAGCTATCACTGATATAAAAAAGAAACGTTACTATATCACAGATATGGAAGGACTGAAATCACTCCAAAGCCCAAGTCTGGATTTATGTGGAATCAATGTACTAAACTAAACCACCACTGCTCAGGATGCAAAATGACTTAGGACACAATTTTAACATATGTTAGCTTCATAAATTCACATATTAAAAATTACCATGTCACAGTGAGGTATACAGCTCAATCAATCAAATTAAAATCAGTGAATCAAACTTTGCTATCATGATAAACATAATGTAAATGTTATTTTGACTATAGGATATACATGCATACAAGTCAAATCCGAATGCAAACTACACAGACCCAAATCTGCCATTGCATAATGCACTATGCAATTTGTGAGGTGCAACCTGTAAAAATAAAGACAATGATCTGCTGGTGCATAATATGATATCAAATCATGGACATTGTTGCTTGAAGTGAGATTGAATTTAAAAGTATGTATATATGAAACTTATAATAAAGTACACTGATTAACAACACTAATGGGCAAATATAATTTCCTCAAATTCAAGAACGTTTCTTCCTTTTAACTGCCAAGTGTTGAAACCATCTCTGATATTCAGCGATAGCAAGATTTTCAATGTAGCTGTATACATATTGGATGCCAGCTTGGCACCATTTTACATTAGTGCAAAGTGGACATCATCTAAAGTCTTGTGGTGAAAATATCTTGTCAGATAGAACATAAATTCAGGGGGAATAGTGACAAGAGGCTTTTTTCATGACAGTTTGTAACAGGAGCCATACTGGATGTAAAACAGGCATCATTTAAGATCATAAGTCTATTCCAGATAATCCCATGTAGATATTGACATACATTTGGAGAGGAGCAAAAAAAAAAAAGATGTATTTCCATTCAGGAGTAGCAATCACATAACTTTCAAAAGAGCTGCTGCTTTAGTCATACTGAATGTCAAGTATGCACCATTTTCATTAAAGACCAACTGGACATCATATGGAATCCACTGGTGAAAATCTCACATCAATAGGATTTTCTCTTCAAGCAGAGTTGTGATAGCATTTTTTTTTAAGACAGGTGCCAATGAGGGCATATTGGATGCCAGATTGCCATAATGTTTATTTAGGATCAGCTAGACGTCGTATATGTTATTCTGATTCAACACCAACCCATCCATTCAGGAAGAGTAGTGATAATAAGATTTTCAAGATGGCCACTGTCATGGCCATATTGGAGGTCAGATTGGCACTTTTTTCATTTAGGATAAACTAGATATCATGAAAAATCTTTTAATGAAAGCCAATACAGATATGAGAATCACAGTAGGACTTTCAAGATGTCCAATATGGTAGCCATATTACACATCAGAATGGCACCATGTTCATTTATCAACTAGACATCACAAGAAGTTTTAGTGAAATCTCCATGTTGAAATGACCTTGTATTCAGGAGGATTAGCAATAACAATGTCTAGTAGGATCTAGTAGACATTGTTCAAAGTGTTCTAGTGAAAACACTGCATTGAAATGTCCATCCATTTCTGAGGAGTAGCAATTAAAAAGATTTTCAAGTTGGCCATTATGGCATTTTCACTAGCCAAGGTTCTGATAACCCTATCTACACCATGGCTGAACGAACAGCTATATCAGTGCTTTGTCCTAGCAACATCTACTGGATTTCATGTGTTGACTACCTTAGTATATAATGCCAACTCAACCAACAGTGTGGTGCATTGTACATCCACTGAAAAGGTGGTTGCAACTGACCTAAATATATTTTGTAAGTTTCACATTGAAAGAATGACTATGAACCAGACGGAAGCCATTACAGATGTATTTGAGTGAATGGTATTTGTGCAAACAGGGACCAACATTGAAAAATTGTTTATTTATCAGTCCATTCAAGTTGTGGCCTCCCCTTGTCTCAATCATGTTGGAACAGTGTTCAAATTTGAACAACATAATTTTGATTGGATGTGGTGGCTGGAATCCACACATCGCAGATAGAGATGAGATGGCAGTGATCCATAATAGAGAGCGCTTTAGACCACTTGACCACTCTGGGCCCCAGGAATTTATAAAATTCATTTCCAAAATTTAGTTCTGCTGTAAAAAAGAAGTTACTTTAGTATTGGAGTTAGTAAAACAGCTAATTCAAGGCATCTTGTTTTTCACTATGACCAATATCAAAATCCTTTCCACATGGCCTGCAATGGACATGAAACTACCCTAGAATGGCACTGTATTGTGTTATTCATGTATTCATCTGAGTCCTTTTTTTGTTTTATTTTCTTCTAATCCATTTGTGAAATCCTTTGGGAAAAATTTTTTTGCTGTAACATATGCATCGACTAGAATAAATGGGACAACTTTACCGCCAAATAGCTACAGAGTGGTTCTGTACCTCACAGTATTTTTAACAAAGAATATGTGAAGAAAGATTAAAAATTAGAAAACAAGTCTCTTCTGTCCTAAGCTAGACAGCTGCTATAAATAGAAACAGAGGTCTTCTTGGAAATAGGGCAACTGCTATAAATAGAACAACTTTCAAGAAGGTCACTGCTAGTCTACAGACAAGTGTACTTTTATGTCATAGTTACAAGGAAGCCATCTTTTCTTGAATAGGCTCTGTGCAATTAGTGAGATGTTAATAAAAATGAGAAAAAAATATAAATTTTTTGAGGAGGGGGATATATTGAAAAACGTAATGCAAATACATTTATGTGTAAGTCATAAATTTGTGGAAAAAAAGCGTAATGATTACGCTATAAGCGTAATGATTACGCTATAAGCGTAATGGTTGGCATGTATGGACAACCCTTACACAAATATAGGTTCCAGGATTTTATATTTGTACATATGATTTAAAAAAATATAACTGCCAATTACGTTGCTTTCTAGATTTAAGTAGTATAATTTTATTCTTTAATTAAAGCTGAAATGCTATTATGATGTGCAAACAGAAACAAAGGATGGATTCAGCAGTATACAAGATCTTGTTGTTTAATACAGCCTTCCTGTGTATGATTATCAAAAGATTTAAATATTTTACATAAAAACAAAATGCTGACCGCCGAGATTTATTTCACCTGCAGGAAAGTTATACCTACTGATTGAGACATTTGTAAACTCTGAAGGTCTTAGGACAGTCATGTCTAGCCCATTTATATAACTAATTAGTCTTAGGACAGTCATTGTCTAGCCTATTTATATAACTAATTAAGATAATAAGAGATGAACCATCATACTTGGTCTCCAAATCTAATTGTTCCTCCAGGTTGGCCACCTTGCCTTCTAGTGCAGCAATTGTGGCTTTTGCTCTTGTTCTTATCTGGTTCTCTAATTCATTCAATTTATCCCGAATCTCTTTGTTCTGTCGCTCCAGTGTAATGCGTTGATTGTCCAGTTTCTGTGACACGGTTCTCTCAGAATTCAGATCAGCTGTAAGTTGCTCTACCTGTTGTATAAATAGAACAAAAGTGAATTAAGGAACAAGAGTCAAAAAAAGACCAGAATAGATCAGCTTGTATTTCTGAATCCTGTTGTTGCTTTTGTGTGTGACCCTTTAGCAGAGTGTTTTATTACTAATGCTCGTTGGCATGTGGTATATCTTGGTAGAAACATGTACACTATCTTTATATATAATATACATGTATTTAATGGGTACAATTTTTTGGAGGAATTGTCACTGCACCACAAGAAATGAAGTCCCTTTCATGCTATAATGAACACTGCAATTTGAAATCCATGACTGTGACACATGCTAACTTGGATTCCTCAAAACATTTGCATATGAAACTTATCACAATAAAACCTTGTAATAGTGAACCATTCTAATAAACCCAGAACCATTCATAACAAAAAGGCACTGCCAGTCTGCTATACCTCCCAAGCTTCTCCATGTAGTATATTCTGAACCTAATACTTAATTTTAAAAGCACTGTAACCACATTGCCTGAAAACTTACATAAATGCAGAACTTGACATAATAGTCTCTTAAATAGACATGGGTGGACCAGATGTCCTGTCCAAATTTTTGGTGGAGTTTAAAATAATCATAATCATACTCAACCAACATCTGCATGATCAAGACTAATTACAATCCAATAAAGTACATTGTCTGAAACAGTAAAAAAACTCTGCCAATTAAAATTTTGGACGATATTGTCCAATTGACCCATCTGCCACTTAATGCTATGAATTGTGACTGATTTTCCACCCTGCTTGCCAGTACTAAGTTTTTTATACAACAATTGCCAGTAGCCAATCAAATCTTCCTACTGATAACATCACTGCCTTATGCATATGAATGTTGATAACCTTGTTTTGTTATGTGTGAGACAAAAAGAGACAGAGTGAGAGAGAATTATTTTCACTATCCAAAAGCTGCATTTGTTCATTTGAGAGTGAGAAAATGCATAATCGTCCAATGTTTATGTAATAAATAACAAACCTGCAATGCTATGAAAACTGAAAACTTGTCCATCATTTTGCATAAATTCTGCACATGAAAAAGATATTCATTTTCAAAAAAACATCAATGTCAGTGGATTTTAAACAGTAAAATAATTACTTTTAAGGGAAAATATTTATCCATTGAATAAAAAAAAACAAAAGAAAATTAAATGAACAAAAAAAGAAAACCATTTTTAAAAATTCACTCTGAAGTGGTAGGTGGCAGTTAAGGATTTTCTGGTGGTGGACATGTGGGTAGAGGTGGATCACTTGAAGTGGTAATGGAAGCAGTGGAATATTTGGTGGTGGACATGTGGGTAGAGGTGGATCACTTGAAGTGGTAGTGGAAGCAGTGGAAGATTTGGTGGTGGACATGTGGGTAGAGGTGGATCACTTGAAGTGGTAGTGGAAGCAGTGGAAGATTTGGTTGTGGACATATGGGTAGATCACTCATTTTTGTTGTTATGCTTGTTTAAATGGACTAGCCAGAACAGAATGGATATACAGATGAAATGTATATGATTGAAAATCATATGGATACCATACAGTCTTTTCCTGACATAATGAGTATAGTACAAATACAAGATTTCCATTTTTCTGTGTATCATTTGTATTCACTGTTGTTACGACTCTATTGTCATAACTTAAGTAACAGAAAGAAGCAAAACAAAGAAGTTCTGTAAAACTTAATTTCATTTTCTAAGTTATAAAATATACATTTAAGAGGAATTTTTACTATTATGAATAAAATCAAAATAATTCCATAAGGTTCTGTTCATGACTAATGGAACTGAACATTACTAATTAATTTCAAAATTGTTTAATGTACTGGTCTACTAACAGTCCTGATATATCAAAATGGAACTGTCCATGATAACTATATGTGTCCAGATTTAGCCAGATCTGTTCTCTTTTTTGTTTCTAGATTTTTTTCAAGATGTCAAATCGTCTGGCATTTTATGTGATTGGTTGAATAGGCATGTGACAGCAGCCATGTGGAAAAATTTTCATTCAAATTCGAGTTGACATTATGTCGACATTATCATTGTTTATCGTTTAAATGATTATAATTTCTAGTGGCATGTTTCCTGGACTTGAATGTATAAATAACAGCAACGTCAATGAGAATATCATTAATGCTGCAAGTTCTGCAGCTTCTGATTATCAATTCCTATTTAACTCATAGCAAATATCGCAAATTGTGATCTTTTTCCCTGACTGGCAACAAAATATTGAGATTGGGAATTTTTGTTGCGACTTGATTTTTGGAACGAAATTTCAGCTGTTAAAACTTGCAATCATAATATCAGTAATAATAAGCCAACTCTGTCCATGTGGCCCCCAATTACGTTTATTAATAATGACCCAACTTAGTCCACATGGCCTCCAATTACATACATTAAGATCTAGCAACTACATGTATTTCTATCTCGATAAATTTTACTTAGGCTTGTCCGAACTTCCTGGTCAGAGTGCAATTGTGTAGAGACATGTTTCATTGATGCAAAGTCAATGGAAGATGGAGAGGAAAAAGTTCACTGTAGATCTATTAAAAGCATGCTGCTTCTGCAGAATAACTTCAAATGAATTTTATGCTCTGAATTCCATGCCTATCGGACAACAAATTCACCTTTACTGAAGATACTATCTTCAGAAAAATATCAATGGGCAGAGAGTTCATATGAACCTACTGATTAGTATGTTGAAATTGGCTTTATATTATATTAAACTACTTAATATTAAAATGAAATTTTAGTTTTTTATTTATCAACAATTTCTTTTATTGTGAGAATTTCAATAATTCATTAATATACATAAACTCATCCATTATTTTAGTCCCATGAGCACTATGTAATTCCAGTGAATAATCCAATCAAATGTCTTCTCTCAAATAATATCTAAATATATCATTAAATATATGTGTAGGCCAATGTTACAATAACATAGGAAATAAGAATGAAATAATTGTCCCATCCACCAACTTATATTCAAGTTCAAGGGGCAATGACTCGTTTGGCTCCTACTCACTACATGACACTTCGCAAATATCCCACATTGTAAAAGAACCCAACTGACTAGCCCATCCAATAAGAACAACTTAGTTTTTCTAAGAACTCACTTGAAAAACCTATCCAATGGGAAACACCCCAAAACCAGTAAACCAGTTTATTATTATTAATGATCTTAAACACCTATCTATAAATCCTACTCACTCTAGACTTAAAATCTTTAATAGGATTTTATACCAGTGTACAAACATTACCTATGTAATATCTTGATTATAGACATTACAATTTATGGTCATGACCAAAAATTACACATAATAAAGATAGTAATGTATCTAGAGTTACAAAAAATATCCTTAACAATGTGCCTGACACACATGCTGGAAATCAAACACCATGACACTACCACCCCTGAATAGAAGTTTTGGTGGTCAGCGTCTTTAACCATGCTTTTGTTCACAAAGTCCAGTTATTTCTAGAATTATCATGCTCTAATTTTCAAAGTTATTACGAACTTTACTAGCATAATACCTGGGGAGGATAGCAGTCTGCATTCACATACCCCATTACTTTCTGGTTTTTTAGTGAAGTACTTCATTTATTAGACTTGATTTTTGCCTCATATGTATTGCAGATTTCACTAGATAATCTTCTTAATATTGATTTTAGTTTAAGTCCATTTATTTTGCTCCGGATTTTTGATTTTGTTATGCCAATGTTTGAAATTTTTTTTTCTACTCTTCAAGCTTTCAACATATTAACAGTCACAACACGTCATTCATATATTTATTTTTATTATGTTGGATCTCAAATGACAGTTTTGGCAAGTGTATTGAAGTGTCTTCCATAGTGTTGGTAATTTTTAGGCTTAAACAAGTATTTATCTTCCAAAATTTCTAAAGTTTGCATTCATTTAATTACAGTTTCTGATTTCTGATTTCTAAAACAGTAATGGATTTTTTAATGCCATTTGGAAGGACCAGCAGCTGAGTACTAGAGTGCCCATTTAGCAGTAGACCTTTCAGACAAGTGATCAACTGTCACCATTTTTTTTACAATGATGGAGACATAAATTCAATAAATTTTAAGTTCAGCTTCACTAATTGTCATGCACAAAACGCTTCAAGCTCTGTGCCATTAAGTCAACATAGAAGCCCTGCAAGTCAAGATAGACCACATAAAGTGCCTGATACTTGTAGAGATTGAATGTCTCTGCAGACATATCTGCAGGGCTCAACAAGTTCCTTTTCTGTAACAATTGAAGTGAACCTTAGGTCAAAATATTCATGAAGGTCACATTTGTCAGAAACAAGCCACCAAATCTCTCACGTCTATGTTGAGCATCATTACAACTGGCAAGTAAAAATACAGACATTATGGATGCTGATTTCAAGTGTATACTCTTGGTAATTAAGAATGCTGGCAGTGGTGTTTATTTAAAGCAAAGGGTTAATACTGTTACCATGTCCCTTTTCAGTTATTTAGGTAATTTCATATAACCACATCTGGAAAAAGAAAAAGTACAGTGCCATTGTGAAGATTGTAAAGACTATATCTTGTACTCATAAGATATTGGCATAGATATTTTATAAACTACCCAAAACATAGTATCTTAAAGTTAAGAAGAGACATGAAGATACCACTTGGATTTTGTCTCCATCATATTAAAGTAGATACAAAAATAACCCTAATAGACTTGATCAAGACAAAAGTATATATAAGTTATACTCATTTTGCTCCATACAAACTAGTGGTGGAGACACTTTCCTTTCATTACAATCAAAAGTTACTGATTCTTTAAAAATAAAAACTGGACTTTAATGTATTAAACTGTACTTGTGATAATGCAATTTAAACCTGCAAATGTAACAAATCTTTTTAGGCATTAGAAATAACTTAAATCACTAACTGATTAAATGACAAGAGGTTGTAAGTGATAGCTAACTGCACTTTGATGTTCTGTTGGAATACCCTTCAAAAGTTCCTTTCAAATATTATTCAAAGACACATTTAGAACTGCCTACTTCTAACAAGATCTTCTCAGTAAAGAAGTGAATTTTTTCCCACAAAAGTTAAACCAGTTTTCAGTAATATGAAGTATGGCAGTCAATTTTTTCCCTCTACATTAGGCCAGTTTTCAGAAATGTGAAGGCAGTTTAATTTTTTCACCTAAGTTAAACCAGTTTTCAGAAAGGTGCAACAAAATAATATGCACTGCTGTTATCAAGCTGGAAGACATGCATTTAAAATTCCATAAGTGTAATTCAAGACTGATGCAGTAATGGTAAACGTTTTTAAAGAAAGTTTGTAAAGTTTACTTGGACCTTAATTATCTCCAGTACAGTTTCACAAATCCAATGACTTCTTGCTATCTCTCAACCTAATGCAATTATTAATAAATTTCATGTGGCAATGGCAATTTCCCATATAAGACATGCTCAAATCAGAACATGTTGAATAAATGTAAATGTTGCCCTTCCAGTTTTTCCCCAATAATTTGAATATTCCTTTTGATTCTTCTTAACTATCTGAACTTTTAAGGAGGATTATTGAACTGTGCATGTTGAAAATGCTTCGCTTGTTGGACACCACTTTTGTAAAATACTAATAAGCAACAGCTTGATAACGAAGACATTTTACATAACCAAGTATGTGCTGTTTAAAGCATCTGTGGTATTCCTGTAAAGTTTCTATAGTTCCATGACCAACTCAAGTGATTCTAATATGAAACCCTGATACAAACCAAACACAGACAACAGACAAATCAGTATCAGGATATTACTGCAATCATATTTCTGTAATTCTATTGCTCTTAAGATTGTATTTTAAGGATAATGTCCCCTAAGACTAACAGCAAAATTGCATGGCTGATCTTGATAGATTGTCCAGTTTGGACTGTTTTTCCAAGAGGAAAGGATTAAAACATGTGCTTGGTCTTTATCTGCACAACAGTTCTAATTGTACTTGTAACTGTAATGATGGAATATTGTATAATGCCTGTATGTATATTACTTACAAATTACTATGTAATACAATTAATTAATTTTTGCACCAATTACTTAACTGTTGTACTTGAAATAGATTACTTGAAAAAAAAAAAAGGAATTACTGGGTATTTTGTTTACCTGATGTTAGTAAAAGATTTACTATGTCGTTACTAGTTTAACATAGCAATTGCTCAAATTACAAAAACCAATTTACACAGAGTTAACTTAATTCTAAAAAATGCCTAAAAACTAACAATAAGTAATAAAATTTCTAAATTTTCTAGCATGAATGTAGAAATTAATAAAATTTCATGGCATTCTGGCATAAATATAGTTTCTTAATTAAATTACTGGTAACATCAATATAATGACATGTCCCAAATAATTAAAATAGTCTTACTGATTTGGGACTGTAATATGCAGATCAATATCTGATGCACAGAAGGGTGGTTTTAAATTTGCAAAAATTATATGTGATACATTTTGTTCCATCCACAGATACTGCACGTCAACTCTGGTCATAAACATTTTTACCAATCTGTTGTAGGTGGTTTTAAATTTGCAAAAATTATATGTGATACATTTTGTTCCATCCACAGATACTGCATGTCAACTCTGGTCATAAACATTTTTACCAATCTGTTGTAGGCAGCTTCTGGTATTAAACTGATCACTCTAAATTACTATATCTTTCTATACATGGATGCATGCCAAGTGGCAATAATAAATAAATGAATAATAGTATTGATTTTTCTGCATGTGTAACATCATTCTCTGAACAAGCTTCCTTTAATATATGTGCATACAAGCACATGCATTTCTAAAGCTGTAACCCAAGGAATTATAAAATTCCATTGTTCTGAATCTTTTGCTTCTTATTATCAGGCATGCTATACCTGGCCCTATTGTTATTACTTGTTGTGAATAGTGTGAAACAAAATCATTATGATGACTGCGGTTATTATTATTATTGTTATTATCTGCTGCCAGAAGGAAAAAATAACTGGCAGTATTTCATACTACTGTAAACAAAAACTTGTATATAATTATTGTTTTCTTTGAGTGAGAGAGCCATCCCATTCTGCCAGCATTCCACAAAGAATTAAGCTTCATGAAGGTCTTTCTTTTAAAAAAAAAAGAAATCAAATAGTGGATGAACCTCAACCTATAAGAAACAGTGGAGATCGCAAAATTTTATCGCAAGATGATTTGTTAAGAAGAGGTAGTTCAGAGTATCTAAATGGCTAATATTCTTGTTTTTCACCTAAGGACAGGAAACCTAATCATCTGACACAATCCTGCAGAAAATGGATTTATATATGGAAGTAAACTAAAAAGTCTCTAAAGCCATACAGAAAAAAGAATCTCAAGTTTTCTCACCCATATATACCATAGAATACTGAGAATAAGTAACATAATCTTATATTTGGAAAGTTTTAAAAACCTTATACTTGAAAGAAGGTTGTTTCAAAAGTATTTTCTTGTAAATAAATCTTTTTCATTAGCTAAATTTCATTCCAATCAATATTTATTTATATCTAACCTCTTTTCTAATTTAACTGTAACAATGTTATTAACATGAAACTATTCTTGAAAGGTCTGTAGTGTCATTTTTTACATGCAATAGTTTTAAAGCAATGCACCTTGCAAATTCTTGTGCTGAATTTGATAGGCCACAAAAACTTGTTTTCTTTGTGATTACTGACTGAACAAGCTTGTTCATTACTTAACTTCGACTTGCATAAGCTTGCAGTAATTCTCTGTAAGCTTGCAATATTTCTTTTATGAGGTTTGTACAAGGTTCCAAATACTAGCTTGCATGATCATAGTTTGCATAAAACTGTCTCAAGCTTGAACAATAGCTTGCGGTTTTGGTTTGGGAAATGCAGTTGCAAAAGAAAAATTGCATTCATTACAATTCTCTTCTCTGGAAGACTTTATAAAATTGATCACATTTTAACACAAGTTATTACTGTTATTCTTTTTAGCATCATCCAATTCATTTTGTGCTTTCACTCTTGCCATGGGACCACTAGGCCCTTTCACCAAATAGATCTAATTGTCAATCTAATTTTGATACACAAAACAAAAACAGTTCTTGATTTATTGCCATGTAAAGCACAAGAAAGTCTTCCTGAATATGTAAATGCCCTAATGACAGAAAAATAATTCCAGGAAGATCTAGTTTCGGACTTGTTTTTAAAAAATGTTTTTTTTTTCTTGATACTTTTATCAGTAACTAAGTTTTTCCACAATGAAAAATGTTTTAGAGCTATGCAAAATTCAAGGACTACTGATTATTTCAAGAACTTTTTTGAATACTTTTTGGATCTGACCTCAAATTCAAGAGTTTTTAAAGGTAACAATAAAAGTTCAAAAACTTTTCAAGACTGAACTATAGAAATTGTTGACAAACAAATGACAACAGATGGAGGATGCATGGCAGACACTGGGCAATACAGTAAGCTCTCAAAGTTCGATGAGCTAAAATGTCAATAAAAATATATTCTGCATCTGTACCTGCATCTGTGCTTTGCGAGCCTTGTCAGAGAGTGCCTCAGCGTTGGACTGCTCATCCTCCAGTTCATCCTCCAGCTGACTGATCCTTGCCTCCAGACGACGTTTTTCCTCCAACAGTGCTGACCTGAAAAACAAGAAATTATAAACTGTATAGTGATATAACAAGTTGACTGTTAGCAATCGTCTGAATAAAATATCTCATTTCATGCATGCAGACTAGATTTCTTAGTTGGATTAGACAATTACGAAAATTCTGATATAAGGTCAACTTAACATTAGTCAAGGCAGTTTCTTTATACACCCCAATTAAGTGATAAAGTTCATCTCCTGAGTCATTAAACAAAATATTTGTATGATATATTTTTCCAGACCTGTCAGTACCTAAGATGGCCTTATTGGAGGTCTGCTTGGCACCATTTTCATCTAGGACCAACTATACATCCTAAGAAGCCTTTAAGTGATTCAGGAGGAGCAGAAATAAAATTTTCAAAATGGCCATTGTTGTCGACTTGTATGTATCTATGTCATTCTATTCACTTACTTTCCTGATGTATTGCTATTGATTTCATCCTGGAGCTCATCTCTTTCCATCTCAGCATTTTTTCTGGCCCGTTCTGCTGCACTCAACTCTTCCTGCAGTCTCAAAACTTCTGTCTCCAAGTTCTTCAGTTTCTTTTCATTCTCCTTGAATGCAGCTGCAATTTCCTCTTTGGCCTGCCTAGCTTCATCCAGCTCATGGCCGAAGTCTTTCATCTGTGCCTGAATCTTACGAAGTTGTTTGACTGCATCTTCTTTGACTCGGTTGGCAGTCTCCACCTGCTGCTCAAGATTTTTTATGTCACTCTCAATCTTTTTCCTGGTGTTAATGGCAATGGCCTTCTGTTTCCTCTCATCCTCAAGCTCCGCCTCCATCTCTCGCAGCTGAAAATCATAATTGTTCATAAATGAAGTAAAAACATGGATTCAGCTAACTGTTTGTCTTGCACATTAGGAGTATATATATTTCCTATCATTGATAAGATGTAGAAACATAATATCTCTGTGAGGTTTACATGTTTAATGTTTCACTGAATAAAGGAAATGTGACAACTTTATGTTTTTATTTGTTTGCACAATAAAAGTATTTTCTGAAGTTCAATTATTACACAAGCTTTGTTAGCAATATATACATTAAATAAAAAACAATAAAAACAATTTGCATATTAACTTTAACTCATCTGCACTTAAAACTCCAACACTTTGTTGATATATAAATCTGAAGCAGAATGAAGGAACAAATATTCATTTTTCCCCTTCCACAAATTCAAACCATGTACTTAATTCAGGATCAGGCCTATCATATGGCTGATAATGTCAAATATACACAACCAATATACATAACCATGTAGTCATGTACAAGCAATTCACGAGCCAGGTTGGCTGCTGAAGCAATTCCAGTCTAAATAGACAATTTTGTATGGCTGATACACATGTGCTATGTCCTTGTTTTATGGCAGCCTTGTGTGTAACAGTTGTCTATTTGCATGCCAAAGTGAATTTGCAGACATCACAAGACAGTGACCTCCGACCTTCTTAACCCATAATCTATAGGGTTCTTTATTACTTTTAAGAGCAAACCATCCACAAGTTTTGTCAAGGATCTTAGTCAAGAACAGAAAATTATTCTGTAAAACCCATCTTACAACAATTTTGAACTCTTGACACTCAAATTGACGTCTTCTGTACCTCAAGTCAACCCATCCACAAACTATGCAAAAATGATTTATGTGAAGAAAACCAAACCATTTTTTTTTCCCTCCAGTCAGTGACTTTCATCAACTAATCTTGGTGAAGGAACACAGTCAATAACTGAAATTTTTGCTTTGGCAGCAACAGTGAATTCGACCTTTAATCTTTTAAAGTCAAAATTGGCAGGCTTCTTCCTTGCCCCATTTATAGTGACAGTAACCTTGACCTTTTCCTCCCACGATTATAGGCCTCTTTCTTACCCAATATGTAGCCATTTACAAAGTCTGGTAGCAGATAAGTTATTGTGAAGAAAAGTAATTGGTAATGGATGGACAGATCAAAAGTTTAATAAAACAATATGTTTCACCCTCTGGCAGGCATATAAAAAAATGAAAAATTATTGTTATGGCCTGAAAATCTGATTAGGTTATTTAATTTCTCTGTGCCATCATATTAAAATGGATGTGGATGGCTAGACATACAACTGAGAAGCAATATGCCTTCTACTACTTATTACAATGGGGACATATGCAGTACAGTGTCAACTCAATATGCACATTTGTCAACCATAATGATGAAAATGCCTCGGTGGAGCATATAACTGACTTAACAATGCAAAGTATTCTGAATTAATGAGCAGTCTGTTTCAGTACTGCTGCTGCTGAAACAAATTATTTCATCATCTTCCGGACCAAACAATCATCATTACCTGTCTGAGCAGAGATTTCTTGGCTTCTTCTACCAGATCTTCACGACCAGCCAGGTCACGATCGAACTGTGCCTTCATGGCCTGCATGTTGACTTCCATACGTAGCTTGGCATCCTCAGCAGCCTGTACCTCATCTTCCAATTCTTCAATCTGCAGACGCTGTGCCTCTAACTGCTCCATCATGTTCCTCTTTGCCTTCTCAAGCTCATGGATCTGCAAGTATGAAAGAATGTTTTAGTTGTTGTTGTTGTTATAGGGTTTAACGCCATTTTTCAGCACAAGATATGCTATACATGGCAGCCAGTATTAATGGTGGATGAAAAACCCTGGAAAATCCCAGGAAGAACCACCGACCCACGAGGATCTACTGGTAGGGTTTCTCACTTACCCATGTTAGCCGAGCTTGGAATAATGTTTTAGTAAATTAAAAGATAAATAGGATGTATTTGTTAACAGCCAAAACCTAAATCTGCCAGTTTTGATGTACTGATAATGGCAGATCTCTGTCTTGCGCATGCACAGACAGACATGCACATGGATGCCAACCCATGTAAACCCAAAACAGTACTGACAGCCTAATAAAATTGGAATCTGAACATTAAAATAGAAATGCTTCACAATTTTGTCCAAAATAATTACATTTAGCATTAAACTTATCTCATAAAATGTAGGTTTTGGTTGAAATGTCTTCCATGGCCCTCTAACCTTAAGCCCATTCAGTAAAGACTGTAAAGGTATGGTGCTTGTCTCACGCTGATGACCCATGTATCCCATTTTGCATTTCTTTAGTACAAGTTTTTTTGTTGAGGCATAACCCTCATCAACTGCTTTCATGCCCAAATCTATTTTGAATAATGGCACTAAACTGATGGGACGGACTTCTCACAGGCTTCTTGCTTTGTGATACAAATACTAATGTCTGCCTGAACAAAACTATGTGACTGGAACATTAGAATCTGATAGAAGTGAACATAATATCATGATCTGAGATTAGAAATGGGAATGATCATGCCAAGATTGTAAATAGCATTAAACTTGCAACAAGATTACCCTGGTATCTCCATACATTTCTTACTATCAGAAACTACCGAGTACAATGCCCCATACTACAGGAAAAATATGACATCATAAACTGACATATCATTTAAGGTAACGAAGCTAGCTTTCTCCTCCTCATTCTGAAAATTAACATTTTTCTGATGACAAGTTAAGAAAACAGTTACTTACATTCTTTCCTACATCATCCTTTGAAGAATAGAGATCGTCCAGTTCTCTCTGCTGCTGAGCTTTGGCACGCTCCAGAGCCTCACTGCGTTCCCTCATTTCATCTAACTCGCGTGTTAGGTTCAGGATCTTTGTCTCCTTTTCCCTGCTCTCCTTTTCAGCTCCATCACGCTCTGCTGCAAGCCTTAATTAGAGTTACCATTATAAAGTTAATTGTATTCTTGTTTATTCTTCCCACAATATTTGTTCTTTGGTGTACAACATTAGCTTTCATATAACAATCCTATAACAGTCAAGTTTAATGGGGGCTTTACAGTTGCAATAAATGCCTGTATCCAGTAGTGTGGTAATGCTTCATCAACAGAAATCGACGGTGCAAAAGCAAAGTATTTGCTTATTATTGTCTTTCAGTTGGTTGGTACCACCACATTTAAACATCAAGATCGATTTAATGAGAATGATGCCAAACAGAGAAATTTGAATGAAAACCACTGGTTACAGAAGGCTTGTGTAGAAGACAGTATGTCATCATCTAAGAAGCAGGCTTCAACAACATCAAGTTTCCTGTCCAAAGCAAACCCAGAAGTTGTAGGAATAATGGCTGATTAAAAAGACAGACAGGAATGTCATTAAGAACTTCTCTGAGGCTAGGCGAGCATATAATTTTTAGCTTTTTAAGTAACAAGTTTTAATCTGAAAGGCTCGATTTGCGATGTAGTAGTTCTCCTAAGGTATTATAATTGGGTAACATATTTGAGGCATTGTTCATGTTTTGATCAGAGCTAGGATATTTTTTAGAAGGATGCCTAAAGCTCACTAAGTCTATGGGGAGTTAAGAAATAGGGGAAGTTCTTCTTTGTTAACATCTTTGTATGTCATTATGAAAACACAGCTTGGATATGTAACCAACTAACTATACTGAAGTAAATGACAATAAGAATTCCTTGGATTTGCTAAGAGGAAATGGGGAATCAATTTCCACTACCCCTTGATGCTTGAATAACATTCCCCAAAATAATATCTTTAATTGACAGTACCAAGCTTTACATGGATAAACTGTACAAATTCACTGTTAGGAATGTAAACTCGTTTTTTGGGCCATAATTATTTACTTGTTTAATACTTGAACCTTCCATGGATCCGAGAAATACTTTTAAATATTTGCCACAAAATTTTCAAAGTATTCTTTTTTTTACAGCTTAAAAAGAACTAGCTATAATATCCCAAAATCTATGAAACAAAAAGATACAAGTGTCAATGAGTTATATTCAGCGTAATGGCTACAAGGCCAATGTCATCAGTGGGTATCAAGTACAAGTGCCAATATATGTCATACACACATTCAGTCAATTCTAATAGCATCAAGAAAACATATTTGTCATAAAGGCAATTAGGCTGATGACATCAGGAACTTAGTGCCAAGTACAAATATCAATATGAGCCATATTAAGCATAATGGTAATAGAGCCAATGGCATCAGGAACTAAGTGCCAGGTACAAGTGGTAATATGGTCATATTTAGCATAAAGGCACTAGGGTCAATGGCAGTGTGAATTGAGTGCTAGGTATGAGCCATATTCAGCAAAGAAAGCATTAGGGCCTACGGCGTTAGAAACTATGTGAAGGCAATAGCACTCAGAACTAAGCACCAGGTATAAGTGGTAGTATGAGCCATATTCAGCATAAAGGCAGTAGGGCCAATGGCATTAAGAACTAAGTGCCATGTGTCAGGTACAAATGGTAATACAAGCCATATTCAGCTTAGAATGAATTAGTGCCAATGGCATTAGGGACTAAATGCCAGATAGAAGTAGCATAAGCCATATTCAGCATAACGGCAACAGGGCCAATGGCATCATGAACTGAGTGCCAGGTACAAGTGAAAGTATGCGTCATATTCAGCATAAAGGCAATAAGTGCCAAATAAAATGTGATGTTGTGATAATCTGTACACCTGTATTTACTTAATAAAAATAAAAAAAATAAAAAAATAAAAAAGTTATGCATCGCAAAGGCCATCATAATCAGTTGAAAATTAAAATTTGACACAAGAACTCAAGATAAATAGCATAACTACTCATTTGATACAAAACATGAATAAGAACACATCATAAATTGATTAATGCAATTAGATGATGCAAAATAAATTCATTTTTTCTAAGGCTGTCAATGTATTGCTCATACTATAAACATAGTTAATGTTCTATTAATGAGCATTTAATCAATAAAATGTCATGATCCTGGAACAAATTTCATAGGTTTCATGCACTTTTTAAATCATATTTTATGACTGAAAATTCACTCAAACGTCAAGAAAAGATGTATTTTGAAGCCCAAAGTTTCAAATTGACACACACACACCAATTAAATTTCAATTTTTTGAAATTACTGACATCTGGCTGTTGAGATGAATGAAGATGGGACAAATCATAGGGATGTTTGTAAAAACATTTTTATGTTCATGTGGTTTTATTTCCTTTTGAACAGCCTCATCCCTTTGGTACGGTGATAGCAGTTTCCAACAGACCAAAATCTATACAAATTTAAGTATATTTACATGTAGCATGTAACCAACAACTATGCAGGCAGTTGCTACTGGTGACAATGAATATCATAGTGAATTGTTTAGTGACATGTTTGTTGACAGAATCATACAGATCAAACAAGGATTACCATTTTTTTAATATACATGTTATTTTTGTTTTCAAATGGGATGCGACTGATACATGAATTTTCTAACATGTGACCTATACTCAAATTCAAGGATTTTACATATACATGTACAGTACTACTGCATTATGGACTGCATTACACAAATGTAAGCTGTCAATAGTCAAGTTTAGTTAAGACTAGTCCTGTCTTCATGTAATCAAAATTTCCAGAGCTTATTTTCTCTCAACTTTTAAATTTTACTGATGACAGGTCACCTCTTACAAGTTTCACTTGTATCCAAAAATTATATTTCTTATTTTTTTACACACTCCACCTCATCTTAACAAGTTCAGCATACGTGATAAAGAGCTGCAGCTTAAAGAACAATTTAGTCTTAACCACGTTTTTAACAATAGGTACTGCACATGCCAGACAAGTTAAAGCACCTGAACACTTACTGTTAAGTTTACAAAAATACATAGCTCAAATACATTTTGCTTTCTTCACATTACTGTAATATCTTAAAATTACAACACCGTGTTCTCTTCACAATACCAGATCAACTTACAATTAAGATATTATCTGGTGATTCTATTTACAATGATGAAAATTATATGGAAATATTTATATCTGTGTTAAACACTTGTACAATTATTAAAATGCTTTTTCAAATAAATGAACATATCAAAACTACACATATAGATATATATTTCAACTTTCCTTAATATTATTTGGTCTCTGAAATAATTATATATACTACTGTTTATGTATAAATTTATATATGCAGATGACCTATCAGTCGACAAGTATCGATTCTTAAACGTTCTCTACAATAGGTGACAGTTGTCAGCAAGCTTCCAACTTTTACTGAATCCCTTACAAGGTTTAAGTCTGATATTGAAAGTTTGTTTTAAAATGTTAACAAATATCTCCCTAATTAAAAACAATGCAATTAGTTCCAACATACCCAGTGCATTAAAATCTTATGAATCATGCAAGAGCACCTTTATGAATAGAATAAATATTGCATGAACTATCTTATTTACGGTTTGCAAGCACATACTTCTCTGATATTGCCTTCTCTTCAGCCAGCAGCTGGTCAAACTTTTTCTGCTTCTTTTCCATTTGTGCTACACTTGAGCGCTGATCTTCTAGAACCCTCGTGAGATCATCTAACTCTGATTGCAATTTCTTTCGTGATTTTTCCAGCCGGTCGTTCACAGCACGCACTTCTTCATACTGAGCCTGAACTGCTTCCATGTCTCGGGCAGCCTTCTTCTTGTATTCATCAAGGGCTTCATTATTTTTAGCGTCGTCTTCTGCCTTCTTTTTGACCTCTGCAATCTAAAACATGAACCTCAGTTTAAAAACTTGAAGATCACATATATGCACTGTTAACATTTTATTTTCTTTTGTTTTTGTACAGTTTCAATGTAATCCTCTTAAATGTGATATTCCATTTTCTATTCATATCTGAAAAATGCAGCCATCTTTATTTGACAATTACTAAGAAAAATAAACAAAATTGTAAATATACATTGAGAATATATCTTTGTATTTATCTCTGTACTAAGAACAAATCACTTATTTCAGACAAACAAGAGATATATTTCCTGTAAGGAAGGGTTCTTGGTCAGTTGAAGACTGAATAGTTTACCCCACCTAGAGGTTTAAAGGTTTCTAGTACCCCCCCCAAAAAAAACAACAAAATAAAACACAACAAAAACAACACACACACACACAACTTTAAAGTTTCAGTTTTAGACTTGGCAACCTTATGCAAAATAAAGACAACCATGTACATGTATTAATCTCACTATCCTTCATTTATTAACACAAACAAATAAATAAAACAGGTAACAAAGAAGGATACAAAGGAATCTGTACCTTGTTCTGGAGGTCAGCAACCTGTTTTTCCAGCAGTTTCTTTCCCTCCTCTTCCTCCTCAACACGCTCTTGCAGAGCCTCCCTTTCCTCTTGCTCCTGTCGCAGTTTGGTCTGTGCTGCTAGCTTGCTGCGTGTCTCTTCTTGCAGTAATTCCTAGAACAGAAAACCTCAAAAATCTTGAATTGTACTCAAACAAACCATGGAATTCATTTGTAACAAAACCTGCTATGATGAATTGGAATTTTCAGATTAAAAGTGAGTGAAATAAATGATTATACAGCTCATCTCTAAAAAGCTTTAAGTAGCCTACAGTAGTCAAACATTAATTAGTTACCATGCAGAAAACTGATGGAGTCAAATGTAATCTCAATAATAAAATAATAAACCATGTGATGGGCATGAAAGACAAATAAAGAGAGCACTGTGAATGGTTCATTATATATCTGTCCCATGATTGATAGTGATTTATGTAAATAACTGACCATTATGTGCTGAAATCATTCTTCTTTTTAGTCATAAGACCTAAAATTCAATTTCCTTACTTTTCAGTGCAAACCATCCATGAACTTGCATCTATAATGAATAACCAATGATAATGTGTCAAAATTTTTTTTTCTTTTCAGTCAGTGACTATAACCTTTGAACTGTTAACTTATAAACCCATAAGGTAAACAGCTAGTTAGTCTTACCAGTGCCCACTATCCCCGAGACTCACTGACAGTACTTTGACTTGCTGATTTTTACAGGAGTCTACTTGCAATAAAGTAGTTCTTTTTCTTTTGCTTTGTATTCCTTCTATTAGGTTGAAATTTGTCACAGATGTTCTTAATAAAATTATAAATTTCATGCAAAATGCAGAAATAAAACTCAGGCATAATGGTTAAAATAAACGAGTTATCAATTAGCTTCTTATTTTATTAATATTCCATAAAATACATTACAAATTCACACTGAACAATTCAAACCTTCAACACATGAAATAGTTATATTTTATGTAGACAGAAAATTGATTTGTCAAGCACTAAGGTATAACAGTACATTACTGCAGGTGTAAAACACTATTTGGTCATGAAACAAATGCAACAAGTCTCTTGAGGATACTGACACTCTACAAACCAAAAAGAATTCCCAGGAATCTGTTTTTTTTTTCTTTCTGACAACAGAATACAGAAACTCTGATATTCTAGGGAAACTTCAGCATACCAAATTTGGTAACAAAACATTTTCTTGTGTTTGAATTAACAGACTTGCAAACCCTGAAGAGTATGTCTCAGTAAGGCAGTTGCTGTTCTTCTGTAAGTTTGACCAGTTTGCAGTATTATAAACTGCTGCTGTAAAGCTCAGAAACATAATTAAAAGTTTGGTATTCAAAACATGCAGCAAAAATAAACACTATGTTCAACTGAAAAGATTGTAAAGTACACATTGACATTATTTACCTCTAGTACAGTGCACAAACTCAAGTTCCAAACCTTATGCAGCTCAATGGCAGTTGCAATGAGACATAATTCTTGTCTTTTTCCATTTCACATGACAAAATCATATCTTCCACCTTAAGTCATACTCACATTGGCATGTGATGTAAAAAAAATGTAATTGTGTCCATTCAAGCTTTTATTCACATGAATCTGAAAATTCCTTTTTATTCTTTGGTGTTTATTATTAACTCTTTGCAAGAGGCGCTTACTTTCCCTTTTGTCTTAACATGCATCGCTTGCTGGACACCATTTTAAAACATTTCCTTAATCAACAGTTGGATCATACATGAACAAAAAGGGGTAGTTTAAATCGTCTGAGGTGCTGCTGTAAAGTTAGTCTGGTTCCCTGACAAATTTCACTAATTCTAATATGAAATCCAGAACCAAATCAAAAACGTATAAACAAATTTTCCAGAATTATTGGAAATGATCATTTTTCCATAGTTTTTGCTTTTATGCCTTAAGCCCATATTTTAAGAGTAATTTTCAAAAGAAGGCAAAATCATAAGAGTTGGCAGGTCTGTTAACATGTTCACAAGATACTTGTAAGTGCAATACAAAATTCTAAGTCATGACCTTTCACCTTGAACCTGACATCATGGATGCAAAATGTCTTTAATTGAACAATGTCATGCCAGTACAGCTATATTGGAGAAGTATCCATAACAAAATTTTCAAGAAAACCACTATTTTTATTCATTTCCACCCTATTCAATAGGGAAAATTTATAAAAATGTGAAAAACTTTTATTCTGGTCTGGTACAAATTTTGAGAAGTTATTAAAAGCATTTTTTTCTTTAATAACTTTAGCCATATTTGATGTGATTATGATTTTTAATGTAGCTTTCAGTCATATTGCTACGATGTCAGCATTATGACAGTTTATAATGATGTCTCGCACTGGGGCATCATGCCACAGACATGTAGCATATGTCCCACCAAGTCACATTATCCTGACACCAGGCAGACTAGTCCTAACACTAACCTTTTAATGTTGAGCAACAAGTGAGGAAACTCTAAGTACCATTTTTGTAAGTCTTTGGTATGACTCAGCTGGGGATCAAACCCTCGACCTCCCACATCTAAGGTGGGGGGCTCTAACCACTAGGCCACCGGAGCGGTTTACTTTTGAGAGAATTATGTAGCTGATTTATACAAACTTAAAAGCTATCAATGCCAGAATGATTTCTGTCAAATTTAATCAAATTCTACTGAAAAGTCTTAAGAAATTGTCCCAACAGTTTTCTTTTTATTTTGGTGGTCATTTTGGACAAATTAATGGCATCCACTGAACAAACCTGAAGGTCTTAATACAGGAATGGTCTCTGAAAAATCATTTTTATGAATGTTTTTTTTTTAAAGACGACCTGCTCTAGATTACAATTATGAATGAAATCTCATGATGGACAGGTGCACTATAGATGAAGGACCATAGCGTTAAATTCAAATGGTCTTATGTCCAAGTGGATTCATAACTGAACAACAGTCATTTGATATGGAAAAAAGTCTTCAACAAACATAACAATAACACAGAAGATAATGCAACAAAAATTTTGAATAGAAAACAAGCAAACCAAGTGGGCCTGACATTGCTCACCATGTGACAGTTGCCTAATAGCCAAACACAAGGACTAATGGACTAGAAATCTGGGTCAGTAGAATGCCTGGTGTTGAAAATTCTTTCAATGTTGTTGATTGAAGAAGTTACAAAAATAATTGCTTAAATATCGATTTAGCTTTTGGATAATGGCACTTATGCCAAGATGCTTTGTAAAAATATTGGTCAAATTCTGTTAGCCATCTAATGTTGTGAACTTTTACTAATGGCAGTCATATCTGATGGTGGAACAGATTAATCTGTATATATCTGAAAGGCTTGCAAGCTAGGAAGACATTCTCATATTTGGTTAAAGCCTGTTATTTAGAAGTCAGTAAATACTGTTCCATAGTATTCGCACATATTACCATATGCCTGTAACCCACTACTGATTTAAAATACAAACCGCACCAAATGCACAAACCTTAGTAATTTAATTCGTCAATTTATAATTTCTGATCTGACAATCTCAATTTCTTAAATTCTGGATTTAAATCTCTCTTTTATATTTATTTCATCTGTTTAGAAAAATTAAAACTAGACATTGTAAATAAGATGACAGTTGACAGTTTGCAGATGACAGTTTTTACTGACATGGACTATTCCAGAAACCAGAAAAGATATAAGAGTTAAGTACCCCCCTGGTGATAATCAGGTTAGAAATTAAAAATTGATGAAAGAGAGACCTAATTTTGTGCATATTTACATCTTTGATCATTTCATTTTCAAAATCAGTGGAGGGGTACAAGCCAACTAAAGAAAGTGAACGCAAAATTTTTATTAACTACAGCCATATTTTAAGCAGATTGACATCACCAGTATAAATCTGAAATGCTATCTTAATAGAATGCTTTCTCATTATTAAATACAATGAGCTTTTTTTGTATGGTTTTGAGAAGCCATTTAAACTTTTTTACATAACATCCATATTTGATATTTGATTAGTACAATGCAAGCTCATTATGCCATGATGCTCTGTGCCAAGTTTGGTTGCAATCAGTCTGGTGGACTTTGAGATATTGAAAATAGCAATTGCTCATGGATGATAAATACGGTTATCCTATTCTTTTGAAATGGCAATCAATTCTGAAGGCAGATCAGCATAATTTGTACAATTTATAGTAATAATGATCATATCTAATGATTGATCAGCAACTGACAGTTGATCAGCGTAATTTTTGGAACCAATTTGAAAGCCCTTCCCACCATAATGCTTTCCCAACTTTGGTCAAAATTGATCCAGTATTTTATTTGAGATATTGAAGACAGTGAATGTTGATGGATGTACAACACACAGCAGACACATGGCAATATCAAAAGCTCAACTGGCCATATGGCTAGGTCAACTATAAACAAAGGGAACAATAACCCTTTTACCACATGCATCTGAAATAAATAATAATGTAACCTGAATATTTTGCCTTCAATTCATAAAATCTTACAATTATTTTATACAATATGATCTTTACTTTATAAACTCATGGACAATAAAAGAAATGGAAGAGCAGTTGGTTAAGAAATCTGAGTCAGTAGCACACTTTCTCTTGAAATTTCCATTGATTGCTTTCTTTAGCTTTTGTACCACAACCACATGGCGCATCAGTCTTTCTTTATTCAATACTGATGGACCCTTTGCAAAATCAAATTTTGTTGAGTGGATATGAGAAATATTTTTAAAAAGTGTCCACCTTTAGAAATAGTGGCTATGTTTGATAGTGAAATTCCATCATAGAAATAGTGGCTATGTTTGATGGTGAAGTTTCACCATAGAAATAGTGGATGTTTGATGGTGAAGTTCCATCATAGAAATAGTGCCTATGTTTGATGGTGAGGTACCACCATAGAAATAGTGGCAATGTTTGATCGTGAAGTTCCATCATAGAAATAGTGGCTATGTTTGATGAAGTTCCATCATTTGTATAAATTTTAAATCCCTTGTTATCAGATTACCATAGCTTCCAACCCTCCTAGCTTGCAATTAGTGAAAATAGGGATAAAAATTTGTGAATTTTGTCTTGAATTTATGAAGTGATCTTTTGAGTCTGGGAATATTTGTTGAAACAAATGTTTAGCATGGGATCCAGCTGATAAAGGAAGATTGTGTTCAACAAGGAAACTTATAATGACAATCTTTCAGCATTGCATGTCTTCTGTTGATGGCCTAAAATATTCCAGAGCTGAAAAATCTGCTAGAATTCTTCATTTTTCCATGTGCTTTTTGCTACTAATGCGCTTTCTCACATCATCTCTGCCACCAAGTCGGAGTTTCCTCTGACTCTTTCCATCCCATTTTCAATATTTAGACATTTATGATGGGTTGTAATGTCAGAGTCCATTGCCTATTCAAAAGTTGGAATTTGCTGACAACATTTGGTGTCGGCATGGGGTAGCCACTTACTAGCCAACCTAGCAAACTTGAACAACCTTTCATTGAGATATACCTGCATGAAATTGATAAGGATGTGATTCATTTTCTCCGAAATTGTAAGCAAAGCATTCCTTATATCTTTATTCTGCTAACTGACAAAGCATAATTACATTGGTGCTAAAATTTGACCTGGATCTGGCCATTTTCATTCCTAGTCATGTGACTACACAAATCTCAATACCTACTTGTCAGTGTTTGATGGGTGAATGCATGGCCAATGTTTGGTATATTCCAAATTTAACTTCACTTTTTATACATTTCTTTTTCCTTGGTGGTGACTTCATTTTCAAAATCAATGCCAAATGATAATTAAAATCAGTGTTGGCATTGCATGTGCAGAACAAAAATTATTAAAGATCAAAATTAACTGATAACTGGGAAATTCGTGATTTGTTTGGCATGCAGCATGAATCTGTGAAATGATGAAAACGTGAATTTCACGCCAAAATCATGAGAGTTGGCAGCTATGGAATACTGTCAAATTGGGTCAATTTTGCTAAGCAGTTTTTCATCAAAAGTCCTTTAAATAATTTTCTATTTCAACAACAGTGGCCATATTTGATTATAGTTGTTGTTGGTTTTAACACTATTTTTTAGCACAAGATATGCTATACATGGCGGTCAATATAATTGGCAGAGGAAGAACCCTGTAAAACCCCAGGGAGAACCACCAACACATGAGAAGCTACAGGCTGGCTTTCTCACATACCCATGTTAACTGAGCCTGACACTTAAACCCATGGAGACAGGTGAAGTGGCAGTGATCCAGAACTGTGATTGCTTTAGACCACTCAGCCACTCGAAAAAGACTAAAACCTCATTTTATTCAAGCATATATGAACATAAATGTCTTCAATAAAAGTATATTTATTAGCCAAAGAAAAGCATATTAGTCATCTAAGCGTATATTTAAACATTTTTGTGAGGAAAATACTTGTTCAGAATCCAGATTTGGACATTTTTCATTTTTACTCCTAAAATGAAACAAAAAGGAAATTGCAATAGCATAAAAAATCTGTAACTTTTTTTCCCTCCAGTTTTAAGCTAATTTTTTTATTTCCTAATGAGAGCTTATTCTATTTTAAAATTGACCTAGATGGGGTGATAAGCACATATTTGTTATGTCAATCAACTAACACTAGTACCAATATCTTGTACACCTCACTTATACATGCATGTTGCTTTGGCGTACAATGAGCTTTATCTGTCATAATAATAATTTCAACTGAGCTATTACAATGCAAAACTGCACGACTGGTAATAAAGGCTTCTCTGCTGAGAGAGTCAAAAAAGAAAAGAAAGAATGTTATTTGCAATACCTGAGCATCTATAAGTTGTGCCTCCAGAGAGGTCAATTTCTGTGCCAGTTGAATTGCTTTGGTATCTGCCTGCTCCAACTGGGTTGTGACTTGTTCCAACTCAGTCTGAAAAAAAGCATTCATAATCAAGTCTTGTAAGTCAAAATTATATTTTAAAAGTCACATTTAATTAGGAATTTGGACAATACTGCATTTTCACAATTTTGTTTTTAATTACCAATCATCAATACTAATATTAAATGCAGTATGTAGACTTGTTTCTTGTGGAGGAGGTTGGTAAAGAAAGGTTTGCCATCTGCCATATTTATATATTTCGGACAGAAGTACAGAGGAAATTTTAAAAATGGAATTAGGAATGCACAGGATTATAGCCAATGCTTGATAAAGAACATGAATATTTTAGGCAATTTTGTGAGTTGAATGCCATTTTTAACACATGATAAACCATAGATCATCACTAATATATTTGGTGGAGGAGAGATCAAGAAGAATTACCAATTCACAGGAAGCTACTGTGAATTTTTTTTCCCTATACTCTACATCCAAAATATACAAATGGTGGGATTAAAGCAAATGCTACAACGTATCTCCTCTGATTCTGTCTCAACCATGTTTGGGAGTAGAAAATCTTGTATTCAATTATAATGTATGCTGAAATCTAATCCTTAACAGCCATAACAGGAAGCATCAAGTTTGTAATAACTACTCCAAACCTGTAACTAAAATGGTAATGTTCCCAATTCATGTCCATGTACACTAATAATAATCTTCCTTTATATTTTAAACATTCTCAACCAATTCTCAACACTGTTGATGAGTGAAGCAACAATCAAAATTATATTGCTTCCTCTGATACATTTACGGCTACTCCAGAATAAATGTGGGAGATTGGAGCACTTTTCAAACACTCCACCATTCATCAAAATTTAAATGCACTGTTCAACACTTTCAACAGTCCTGATTTTTCACTTAATAACATAAATTTACTTGTGCCCCTGCCTCCCTTCTGTAACAAGAAAAATTACCTGCAATTTCCCAGATTTATCAGAACTGTCATTCTTGATTCGTTCCACTTCAGCCAAGCGAATGGTTAACTCCTGCACCTGTTGGTCCTGCTGTTTACGTTTGCGTTCAGATTCCTGTTTGGCCATCTGGACTTGTTTCAGGTCATTGGCCAGATCCTGATTTTCTGCTTCCAATGTCTGCTTCAATTTCTCTACTGCTGCTTTTTGCTGCAATCAAAATAATATGAGATTCATCCACTGAAGTTCAAGAGTCAACTTCTGTTGCAATTTTAAAGATTTTTACACTTACAAGTGGCTAGAGACGGACAAAATTAATTTCATAAATGAACTTGCTACTAGACACAACTTTAGCAAACGTGCAGGAAAAATATGTATATAATTTAAACTTTGAACAATGAGGAAAAATTAAGTAGTGTCCGTAATCCTTTTTCCAACATTAAGTAAACTGTACCAAAGTGCAGGAAAAATATGTGTATATGTGTATAATTTAAACTTTGTACAATGAGGGAAGATTAAGAAAGTATCATTTACTTTTTTCCCAAATTAAAAAATTTGTTCCTAATCCCTTTTCCTAAAAATATTAGCCAAAAAAGGAGTCCTAACGGACTGCTGTCAGAAATAATTCATGACAAGACCTATTCTTTTTTTTAAAACTTGCTTTATACTGAATCCATCTCTGTAATTCTTGGGTGACAAGATTTTCAAAAGTGACAACCATATTAGATCTCTGTGGGCCAAAATTTTCATTCACAATCAACTAGATATCATAAGCTATCTTTTGGTGAAAACTCAATGTTGACATGACCATCAATTCTGGTGGATTAGCAATAATTAGATTTTCATTATGGCTACCAAGGAGAACATATTGTCAGGTTGGCATCATTATCACTTCAGACAACTGGACACTGTAAGAAGTCTATAGGTGAAAACATTATGTCTATATATAGCAAAAATGATAGTAAAGATGCCTAAAACGACTACGATATTTAAGATCAGGTCAGCACTATTTGCACTGAGGACCTACTAGACATCTTAATTAGACTGTTGGTGAAAACTCCATGTTAAAATGACTATCCATTTAGGTGTACTCGCAATTACAAGATTTTCAAAATGGCTGGAATAGTGGCCATACTGAAAGTCAGATTAGCACCATCTTCATTTAGGACCAACTAAATACGACAAGAATTCCAGAAGAAAAGACTGAAAATTGCTTACGTCCATAACATGAGCAAGTTAGTTTACACTGATGTAGTAATTAATATGCTGGACAAAATGCTACATCCTCTCCCACTTTCATTAGGAAGGGATAACTAGGTTGTCCTAATACTGCAAAAACTACAAACTGACTTGTAATGCAAGAGGCACTAAGAAACCACTCAAATCAAACAAACTAATTAGAATATTATGCATCTCAAAACATGAGTAAATAACCAAGAAAATCGGAACAATGTAGTTAAGTACAACATGCACAGTGATGTTCTCGGCAGAATAATCAATAATAATGAACAATGACAAGATGTGCAAGTTGTACAAGTTTAAATTACTAGAAGTTCATTATTATCATCAACATTTATTTTATATTGCGTTTATAACATCAGTAAGTTCAGGAGGGTAAATCAGACTTTCTCTGTCAATTTGTGAAAACTATTGCCTGAGTGTTCTGCGTGACAAAGAGACATTAATACTGATCAGGCTGGAAACACAAAAGTGTTTAGCATTTAATGTTTTGTTTATAAAAATTAAAATACATTTCTATCATTGTCAGCTGTTGGGATAACTAGCTTGGCCATCAGCAAAATTTGTAGGTAAAAGTTCATTTAAAGCTGCACTTAAAATTGACCAATTTCTGAAAAGGCTCTAAAAATTATCTTAGTTCATCCTCTACATCACATGTATTTACTAATCAGAAATCTTTATTCTCTCTTTTAAACAGTGATTTTTGTCCCTTACTAAAAGGTTCCTCAATACAACACAGTCCCTTGTGCAAGATGGGCAAGTACTCTTGTATGACTCTCCTCTCCTCTCCATAAGGCTCCTAAACTTTAACAATATAATTCTGACAAAGCTCATCTTTTTCGTATTTTGACAAACATGCATAATAGCAAGTATAATTTTTCACCATCTTCCTTGATTCATTTTTACAATTTGGTAAGTCATAAGATATAAATTATTAAAATAGACTCTAGAAAAGAAGTACGATTTGACTGATATGTTGAAGTATAGATTCACTATATGGCCCTTATAAAGAAACATATTTGTCAACTTTGCAAGAGTGTCCATCACAAAGGTTACTTTCAAATGGAAGTATAGACTATATGCCTATTAACATTTATCAACACGTTCTAAAAATCAGCCATTACAGACTGTACTATTGAGGACATAACTGTATTGCTATTGTATCTGCCTTTACTTCCAGTGACATGTTCCCTTTTTTTTATGCTAATAAGTGTTATAGTAATGCCAAATACTAAGTATTGTCAGGAGACTCTATCTACAATACTATGACCTGTTGTCAAAATAAAACTGACCTCAGTCTGTAATACAAAGACAAACACAAAAAAACAAAAATTCTTTCCTTGATATAATTCAATGATCATATTTATTTTATCAAAATCAACTCCACCAATTACAAACTACAAAACACTAAAATAACTAATGGGACCCTTCCTATCGATGCTGAATTATATCCCTACAATCCAATTATTTTAGACAACAGCATCTTACCTTTTTCACATTCTCCAACTCTTCATTTAATGTCTCTGTTTGCTGTGCATGTTTCTGCCTCATCTCCTGCACCTGGACCTCAAACTGTTGTTGATTGTTTTCAACTTGCCTCTTCAGATCTTTAAGATCATCCTCCCTCTTAATTCGCATTTCTTGGACAGCTGCTGTTGCATCAAGCGAGTCCTCCAGCTCACTCTTAAGAGCTTCTAGTTCCTGTAGATAAGAATACAGCATTTCCCTCATGATAAAAAAAACCCACTTTACTATTAAAATGAAAAACTAAGCATATACATTTTGGTGTCTTCCAATTTTTTGACAAAATGAATTACATTGCTTTCTACTTTTGTTCTAATTTGTCATGCAAACTTTGGAGTGAATATTAAAATTAACACCATCTTTAACACATAACCATCACAATCTGAATGTAATCTCTTTGGCATTAAACTTTCTTTTGATCTTGATGCCAAGAGTTTTCACAAATTTTTAAGTATTGAAAGTTTTCACATATTATCAATTTAGGAATCAAGTTAAAAAAGCAGGAAAAAAAACCCATCCATGACAAGTTTGGGAAAATATGAGCACGTAGATATATTATAATTATTAGGCTAGGTCAAATTACTAAGTCGTACCTCATTCAGATCTCTCTTTTGTTTTTCAGCTTTGTTTCTGGCCTCGCGTTCTGCTTCAAGATCTTCCTGCATCTCCTGTAACTGGTTGGCCACCTCTCGCATCTGTTTCTGTATTGTGGAACGAGCAACATTTTCTTCATCAATTCTGAAATATTAAGTTAGAATCTATCCATCTACTAGTTCATGTGACTTTAGTATAATTAGTGTATGTAATCAGAGGCAACTTACAGCATGGTGAAGGATGGCATGCAAACTTATTTTAAAATTGTTTCCTTCTCATACCCAATGCCTTGCAGATTCCTGTCTCTTTGGAAAGCCATAAACATTATACAGGCTCAATTCATAATTTGGTCCCAATTAAAATGTACCAGTGTAAATTAAACCCCTTTATAGTGGACCAACAAAACTCGGCACAAATGTTTGCTCCCAACAATCTCTGGTTTCACAATGTTTCAAAATTCTAGGATCTAAATATTACTCTGGAATACCAATTTTTGACATTTTTGTGGATCAGCATGATTTTAAAGTCAAAACAAGAGTCCTTCATTGCAATGACACTTGAATATCCAAAGATAATTTCCTGGAAATTCAAAATAAAACCATTTATTCTTTTAATCTGCCATGTGTTGAAACTATCTCCAATATATTTGATGCACAAGATTTTCAAATTAGCTACACATGGTAGACAAATTGGATGCAAGATGTTACAATTTTCATGTACAACATGCTAAATACCATTAACAGTTTTGGTGAAAATCCCATGTTGATATGACCATTCATTAGTTGCAACATGACTTTTGTATGTTCACTGTGGCAGCAACATTAGACTGGTACTATGTTCATTCATTACCAGCTAGATCTCATAACTAATACCAAGTAAACATTACACTAAGCCTTATGGGGAAAATGGGATTTCCTTGTAATGGCTCTTTAAACATTATTGGCTACATTATGCTGAGGAAATTTGAGTTATATGCCTTTGCCAAGGACACACAAAAGCAGCTGACTCAGGCTAGCAATGGTAGGTATCCAACCCATGACCCTTGGATTACAGATCTGATGCTGTACCAACTTAGCTACATTGATACAACTTTCCATCTAACATTTTCAAGATGGTTGCTGTCGTAGCCATAATAGAAATTTGTAATTAAGTTCAACTAGATATTGTACGAGGTCTTTGGTGAAAAGATCATGCTGCTATGACCTGCTATACAAGATGAGCAGCAGTAACAAGATTTTCAAGATAGCTTATGGGTGTTGCCATATCAAATGTTAGACTGGTTCCATTTTCATTTAGGACCAAATAGACATCATAGTATTTTAGTGAAAAACCCATGCTGATATGATCATCCATTCAGGTTTTGGTTTTGTGGGGTTTAACGCTACTTTTCAGCATGTAATAGACTATACACGGCAACCAGTATACTGAATGGAAATGAACCTAGGAAGAACCACCGACCCATCGGAAGCTATAGGTATGCTTTCTCATATGCCACACTGGATGAGCCCTAAATTAAACTCACGTGGACAAAGATGAGATGTGTAAGTAAGCTATAAAAGCAGCTGCCTTAGATCCATTTATAAGTAGTAATGATAGGATGATCTGCAACATGACCACTGTGGCGGCCATAATGGATGTCCATGAAACATTATTTTCATTTAGGACCAACCATACCTTGGGATGAATGTTTCAATGCAACCCTCAAAGTAGTTTTGGATGATTAGTGATAACAAAATGGTGGTAAGAGATGAATGGGTGAGGGATGATCAACAAATTCCAGAAGCCCTTCTGGTCTATGACCTGTAAAGCTAAAAACTAATAAACTCCTGAGGACAAATGTATTGTAAAGGAAAATGGTCACAGGGCACATTTCAGACAGGTTGATTCGGATCTCTTAGAACAATCCTGATCTATGTAATTTTTATTTTGTCTCATCCAATTATTTTATTGAGAAACTTTGCCCATTATAACATTAACTATGAACGCTAGCACATAAACTTATTTCCTTTGTTTTCTATATATTTAAAATATTTTCCATGTTAATTAATTCTTTCTTATGTAGCACAAACTCAAGGTGGGCCACATATCAACAAGGTTATTTTTACACAGTGGTATACAAGGTTGAGACGGTAAATTATTGAAACTGACTCCTACTATTGCAAATTTGGCAATTAGATTTTTTAGAGCAAGAATGAAAGAATGTTCCTATGAGTTTATGCAACACAGCAACTGGTCATTTGTGACAATTTATGTTCTGTACAAAAATGAATAATAATTACTTCTTCTGATATCAGATAAAGCCAAAAAGTTAATTCTACCGAACAAAAAACTTGGAACACTTTTAATCCTACCTCTGCAAAGCCCCCTGGATTTCTTCCTCACGACGATTGAGCTGTGCTTGCAGCTCTTCCACTTGCTGTCTCTTTTCAGTCAGTTGTTCTTTAAGATCATTAATCTCGGATTCCAGACGTCGTCGAATCTTCTCCAATTCTTGTCTAGCCTACAGGTCATTGAAGATATTCATGACGACATCAATAATACCAAGATGAAATTTCAAAACAAAGTTCAACTGGCACAATTAATATTCTTTAAAATTCTAAAGGAAAATAAGCTTTCTGTAGATAAATCTTCAGAAATGTCCTTGAGTTCCTATCAAGATGGACAGAGCATCAACTAATAATTACAACAATGATAACATGGTATCCTTTTTATCAGAAATTTCAGTACAGTGAATCCAACATTTTGTGTGGACTACCACAAAGTTTTTGGATTTCATAGCTGCTACAACCACAAATTTCAAGACCCAATGAACAAAAGGAATTCTTGCTACTTGTATCAAATTAAGCAATGTATCTACTGGGACTTTGTAGTCTGTTTGAAGGATTCAGTAGAACAAAACAACTATACTGATGTGCAAATAGACTTACAATAGATGTGTATGTTGTGTGACATTGTCCAAGAACATTATGCAAGAATCATATCACATGATGTCATGAAGCAGTCAAATCTATGGTAGCAAATAAGAGTCAAAATATGAAGATTGTAAATGTTTGTCATTTTCTGGAGGCTTTTGCATTTGACAGGCATTGACTTAACAACTGTGATGTACATGATTTATTACTTTTTGTTGTAAATGTTTGGTTTTGTGGTCAACATGTACTACTTTCATGCTCGTGTTGATGCTTTCATCCTCACTAACAATCTTGGTGTCACCCTTATATCATAAGTGGTTATATATGATTTGGTTTAATTCTCTCACACAAGATTCTTTAGCTGGAGGGAACAGAATGAGAGCTGTTGAAGCAGCATCCAATTTTCAAATTTACTTACAATTTGAGCAGCAACAACATCAAGATCCTAACATTTGGAAAAGTATATACCATTGTAAAACTATCTGTGTTGTTATAAGTGTAATATTAGATTGCATGACCTGGAATCTCTATGACATCTGTTAATTGATTCCCACAAAAATCTGATTTAAACTGGAAATGAAATGTATGTTAATATAGAGCTATAAACACCAAACTGACATAACATTTTGAAGGTCAGCATCTTTATTTACTTTTTTGCCAATTGCTACTTTAAGACGTGTGATAACAAAGAACTCCAATGTGTGTATGTATTTATGTATGATTGTGTGTGTGTGTGTGTGTGCGCTACCCACTAAAAGCAATTTTTTAAAATAGCAAATTAAATTCTCCTATAATACTTATCCAATCATATTAATATTAGGAATATAAACCCTAATACTTCCTGTACAAAGAAGAGGCAGTTGGATGCATGCACATCCAACCATCTTAAGTTTGTATTGTTGAGATTTGGCTCCACAGTAGCACACTTGGATCTGGCAGGTGCAGTCTCAGTTACACAAGTGGATACAAGACCCATTTAACATAAGCACAACCTACAGATGAACACCCTGTGCAGCTTTCACTGGATACACCAGAAATTGTATGTGGCCAGATCTCATAATTTCTTCAAACATATGTAAACCATAGCACCTACTGTTGTGCTGCTTAGTTAAGAGTGAGTTGACCTTCTATGGAAAACTTAACTTTCTCCCCTTGAAGATTACATGGGGTTTAAGTCGGATGCTCAACATACCCACCACCTACTACCAATTCTCCTAATATTATCAGGGAAGACGTTTGAAAGAGAAAGCCAATTTTCTTTCATATTATGTTTCTCCTAGAATAATTGCCAGACCAAATTACTTTAATACTGTCCCATCCTCCCTGCAATGTGGGCATCCCTTTGCATGATATTCCGCACAGCTTAAACTAGCGCAACTTGTAGGTGGCAAAGGAAGGTAATATAATGTCATATAATGTGCCAGAATCAAAAGAACAGACAGCATAGACTCCAATCCGCCAGCGTATTATGCAATAGCAGATCAAGGTCTATGTTGTTTGCAGCTGGGACCGCCTTAAAGAGTGTATATGTTAAACATGTCCAAATGCAATTATTTTCTGTGTTAAACATCTAAGGCTGATGATTAAAGCTGAATTGACCTGTCAATATTGAGGAAATTGAGGCATTTCTGATTTACTTAGAAAGTATGTATCAAGTCCACCCTGCATGAAGTGCAGAACTGATACATGTCAACAGCTGATTGTCCAAATGTATTTAGATTATGAAGGAACCACCTTTAACACTAGCTGTGTTTGATTTGGTTAAGACTGTATAATGTAACAAATTGTCAAATGAATTTCTTTGCAGTTGTGTGTTACATAAAAAGTATTCTCGATCCATGACTATTGCCACCCCAAAATATAGTTCCACTTATTTATTTGCCCTTTACTGGACCAAACAATTATTCAACTCTCTGATCCAGTGCAAATGTTTAACAATATCTGTGGTCAAGTGTACGACTCAATACCTGCTGTTCTTTGCGTAATCTTTCCTCCAGATCGGCAATAATGGCCTCATACTTGGTTTTGAGTTTGCCCAGCTGTTTACATTTCTCCTCTTCCTCCACCAACATTGTGGACATCTCACTCATCCTCTCATCGAGGCTGCGTTTCTCTTTTGTGAGTTTTTGGTTTGCGTCATCTTGAATAGCGAGATCTTCCTCCAGTTTTTTAATGCGAGCATCAACAGAAACTTTTTCAAGCTGCAACTTCTGTCTGGCTTGTTCCTCCTCCTCTAACCTAGACAGAGACATAAAGAGAAACACTTGAGACCAGGTACGAGTCAGCTTAATTGAGTTTTTTTAATGAAAGTTCAAGGTACCACAGATTTGCTTTAAAATGACTTGATTGCTAGTCAACATATTTCAAACAAAACATTTTAAAAAACTGAAATGTAAAGTATAATTCAAATGAATCACATACTCAGACATACCTACCCCTAAAAAACTTGTTCAGGGACACAACCAAAAATTAAGTACAAATTTTTTTGAGAATCAACAAAAATAAATTTTCTAAAGGCATCACTAAATACTGGTAATGCATGTTTACAACATACATTTATACACAAAACCTATCAATTATTAATATAAACATATACGCAAAATTCAAGTTGAGTCAATTCATGCCAAGGAACCAATACTATGCACTTTTCAGGTCCTTCAGCTCCATTTTAGACCCTTTAGCTGTCGGGTGTTTACAATGGCAATGTAAACCAGTATGCATGCGCATGGTTGACAAATTCCTGTTCACCAATTGGTCATAGCATATTTTATGACATTGATTTTTTTATTCCTATTTTTGCAAATTTGAGACTGCTCCAGTGGCCACAGTAGTTAGAGCATCTGCCTCAGAGGTCATGGGTTTCAAATCCTGTCTGTTCAGCATGGTGTTGGGATAATGTGACTGGGTAGGGCATGATGCTATATGTCGGCAGCATGATTCCTCTGTGCTAGACATCATTATAAACTGCTGCACTGCAGACATTGTAGTGGTATGACTTGAACACTGATGACGCTACATAATAAAATTAACATCACACCAAAAAACTTACACACTCGCATTTTCAACACCTAATGCCTATTTGCAAAACGCTTTGGCACATTTAGGCATTTTGCAGTCTGAATAAGCAATGTGTAGGACAGCAGGCAGGTCTGCATGTTTAAAAAATACACCAGTCTCAGTATGATACAAAAAATGAGTTTCAGAATGCTGATATGAAATAGATGGACAAGCCAGCAGTATGCCTGCTAGGTCATGCAATTTGTGACAGTTGTCACTGGAGACAAAAACCATGAAATCAAATTACCATGAAATCAAATTAAGGATGCCAAACACAAGACAAGGGTGATTCAGTATTGATGCATTTTACATAGTAGATCTTTTTATACAAAACTCTAAAACTGAAATCTTAGTGGTAAATATTACTTCTTTTCTTCCATTTTTCAATATACAAGCAGTTACATTCTGAGCATGTTCTTCACTTAGCAACTTAAGTGTTGGATTCTTTGGGTTTAATTGTCAAATTTGACATCTGTGTTGAAACAAATGTTTTCATTCTGGTCAAAGACACAGCAGTCATGAAGGCACTTACTATATTTAAAAACCTTTGGTACAAGAAAAAGGCCATAGCCAACATTTATCCCACTCCCACAAAATGTTCCTGTAAAGCTGGTGACATACAACCATGATAAAAGGGGTGTGTCATATGTATGAAAATTTCAACTTTTGCCAAAACCTAGACAAAACTGACAATGATGTTATCAAAACCTAGACAAAACTGACAATGATGTTATCAAAACCTAGACAAAACTGACAATGATGCTATCAAAACCTAGACAAAACTGACAATGATGCTATCAAAACCTAGACAAAACAGACAATGATGCTATCAAAACCTAGACAAAACTGACAATGATGCTATCAAAACCTAGACAAAACTGACAATGATGCTATCAAAACCTAGACAAAACAGACAATGATGCTATCAAAACCTAGACAAAACTGACAATAATGATGTTATTACCATGCCTAATTTCAATTTTTTTGATCAGCGACAAGTCTATGGCTACATACTGTTCCTCCAGGTCTTGAATAGTTTGATTGAATTTCTTCCTCTCATCCATAAGAGCTGCACATTTTTCCTCCTCCTCCTCAATCCTCACCTCCAGATCATGCAGGATTTCTTCCAATTCCTGTTTCTTTGCAGCAAGGCGAATACGAGACTAGAAAAGAAAAAAAAAAACAAGTTAAACTATCCATAATACTGATATGATCAAAGGAGAGTAGCTGGAAAAAGTGTAAATACAAGTAATGTTTAATATCAATAATGCTTGACCATCTACAATTTGAATGCAATTAGCCTTTTTCCCAAAGGCTGATTAAAACTGGGTTGGAAATAAAGTCTCTCAGTTGCCAAGAAATTCTTCATCTAATCAGATGTAAGATCATCTCATCAACTGGTACAGAATTCACTCGCACTACAACACATGGGATCTCTTGATATAAACCTGATTGCAATTTTTGATGAATATCTGACAAGAAATAAAACAAAGTATTTATAAATTTAGTCAATCTGATACAAGATCACCTCATTAAAGTGGCTCTACTGCATACATTTTTTAAAAAATCAACTTTGCTTTTATTTTTTGTTTGATTCGAAATGTCCAAAAAATATTTAAATTAAGCTTATGTGCAATCTAACAGAACTGAAAATTGCATTTAAAGATTATCAAATAGTGTTTCTTTTATTTTAAATTAAAACTTTATGTCTCTCATGACAATTATCAAAAGATTTCAGACAAGATCAAAACTTTATGAAAAATCTCTGGTTGACACACTACACTTTTATGAAACATTTTTCCAGGAAATTAAAAACAAGAAATTTTACATATATTTATATATGAAGATAATAACTAAAAGTCACACACATTACTATCTCAGCAAGACTGTTTCTTTTTAAAATTATAATTTTCAATACTACATATAATTTCATAACTTAAAAAAAAATAAAAGCTCTAGCTAAAGAATTTTTTTCCTTCTACCCTATCCACAAATTTAGATACAATGTCCATTTTCCATTCAACTGTCATGATTGTATAAGAAATGGTTTTGAGTTATATATGAGTAGTGAATGTGTGGATCTGGCTTATAACTGTATTCTTCTTATGTCTTTATGATACAAACTGACACATATTTATCAAGTTTAATTTTTTAAAAAATTAAATCAGGAAAACAAATCTATCATTTATCCACATGGGAAAAATAGTGCGAAATCCATATGTTATGCTGTTTCTAATTTTGACAGCAGCATTATTGTTAAGAACCAGAGTTTGCAAATTGATACAATGTCTCATAGGAAGGGCAGTCATATTTTCTTATTTAGCCCAATTGGACAAACATTACAGATAATTTATGTGGCATCTTTTATTCTCTTATTTATAACCTTTAATAAAAACTGCCAGCCTTTAGTCTTTTCCTTCACATTTACATCTGTATGACTATTCTGCAAAGGTCAGCAATATGGAGACTGATGTAAATTCTCAAGTCTGTAACCAACACTGCCAGTGTTAAGCTGACAACTGTAAACCCAAATGCCCAAACAACTGCATTAATTTAAATACACTGAATAGCAACATAATTCTGTACAATCAGCTTTGTGATTGAGAAAAATCAGCCCTGCATGAATCAGGGGACAACTGCGCAAAGTTTTACATTTGCTGACATGTATATTACGTAAACTGTAGTAAAGTGTCTAACTTTCTGTGAAATGGACTAAATTAAAAGTTTCTTACATTCACATATGTTTAAGAAATCTTCCTGTACCATAAAACTTTAAACACAGCAGAATATTATACTTTAACTTAAAATTCTAAAGATTAACATCATTTTAGATGACAAGGCATTAGGAAAATTTCAAGTTTAAAAGCATGAACAAACTCCATCGGCTGCCTAAACTTTCAAAAGACTTCACGTTCAGACTTACATTTACATTCCAAATGTTACCTAGACTCCAAAGATATTTCCCTAAGGCTCAGGACATGGTATCTAATGGCTCAACTATTTTATACTTTAATTTCTTCATAGTTTTGTGTACAAAATGTTTTGCATTAAGGCATAAATTTCAAAACAGATTACCTCATCTATCTCGGCTACCCTGTCTGTCTCCTCTTGCAGATGCTCAGCCAGGATTGCTTTTTCTTCAATGATTTGTGCATACTTGCGTTCCAGTTCATTACAATCCTCTCTTGCCTTTTCATATGATTCCTTGAACTTCTTCAGCTCATCTTCCTTCTGTTGAAGCTTCTCTTCTGTTCCTGTCACAGACAGCAGGGGCTTCACCTGGAACAAAGTATACAAGGGATATAATAAAATGTCACTTGATAAAGTCATCCTTCACTGACATGTTTCATTGTGTCTGTTTTCTAAATGGGTATGATGTCTTTTAATAGACAAAAAAAAGATCTATGATGAATGGAAACACATGTAATTTGTTTTCATCTGCAAAGAACTAACATGAAAAGAATTAAAGTAGTAAAGTATGTGTTCCTACAGCTGATATCTTAAAACATTAATTTCCTGTCAAGAGCATCTGACACTCAAGCAGAGTATTGGGTATCAAAATTCCATTTGTGACGTGTTGCTTATAAATTAGTCTTCATGGTGTCTATAGACACTGACTTGATCAAGCAGATACGGCAATCTTCTGCACAACTTCTTGCTTTAGTTCATTTAACACACTATGTTGTCAGTCTTCTTCCTTATGATAAAGTGACAGTAACCCTTTATGACACTTTCAATAGAAAAATAAAGTAACAACCAATGACTCAAGTGAGACATACTCAAAGTCAGAGCACCAGCAAAATATTACCCTTACAGTAGCAATGCAGGAAAAACTAGACTATACCTTGGTGAAAAGTCTCCACCATGCCCAGTTCCTCAGTTTTAGGTAGGCTGCACAATTTCTCTGGATCACTCGGATTGCACTCAGCTGCTGAAGACGCCTCTGGTAATTCCTTAACAAATTTATTTAAAAAATATCATGAAAAGGGTTCAATGAAATAGAAATGTGTTTATTGATGTGCAACTACTAAACTTTCAGACTGAAGTGAATTATAAACAAGCATGTATGTGAGGCAATGGAAAAAGTCCAGAAACTACCTGCAGTGTCTCAGCTAAATTGAGAAAAATGGGGCCATTTGACCTTTTTCAATTGAAAAAAAAAAAGAGGGCCAATGGTGTACTTGTAATGGGACAACTTCATAACAACATGAACTGTTTGGCCTCTTATTGCATGGAAAAAAACCTTTTTTACTTAAAGACTAGATCACTGATGCCTCTAACCATACATTGACAGCATGGAAAAGTTAAATACATCCAATCTGCCCCTCTAACATTATGTTAATCAGTCCTTGCAATGTGTAAGAGTATGTGGATGTTGTTTTGGCTGATAAAGCCTAGTTCCAAACAGCTAACTGCATAGCATCCTCACTAAGGGCTTAATGATGATCAACAAACTTGATATGGCGCATTAAAGTCAACAAACTTGATATGGCGCATTAAAGTCAACAAACTTGATATGGCGCATTAAAGTTGAGGTCCTAAAGTTCTGACATCCAGTCATCAGATAATCAAGTCAATCAAACTTGAATGTAAACTGGGAACTACTAAGTTAGCAAAAACTACCTAACTGCTCATTTAAAACAGAGGTGAAAAAAATCAAGCAAAGCTATCCAAAATATTCAACAAAGAACCCATGTTTGATAACCTAGCATGTGATATCAAAGTAAAAGGTAGTGTGTGACCTGCTTTATCAGGTAAATAGCATAATTCAAGACAAAGGTTATATGAATTAAATAATTTCTAATTAGCAATAAGATGGATAAAGGAGAGTCAGTGGAACTCAATTTAGCAAGGATATGGAAAACTAAACAAAACACAATCCCCTGGGTAGACAAATGCACAATTAAATTTGAATCACTAAATCCAAATGTTTATGAAGAATATGCACATAAGAGATATAATAACTTGTTAATATGAAGCAATAGCAAATCTTCAAAACAAACAATTAAACATTACTGCCATGCTACCAGGAAAAGACTGAAAGGGCAGTGGGTAATGGCAATGTCTATGGGATGTCCCTGGGATAGATCCAGTGTTCAGGACTCTCCTGTTTCACTCTAATAGGAGGACATTTTCTTCTGGGTAACTTCAGCACAGAAAAGTACCTGCCATGCAATTGCAACAGGTATGGTATTTTAGATATTAAAACTCTCAATCATATAGTTCTGGAACATGGTAGAAGTTGCTGCACATCATCATACAAAGACATAACATTCAGATGGGCAGGTTCTCATAATCTCTGCCTTTTCTATCAAAAGTGCATAGCAACAAAGGTTCTTAATTAAGATTACTATAACTGTAACAGACCTTCTAGCTATTGTTCCTCTACACAGTGCCTGGAACTGTATGATGATATCAGTCAGCTTCAAGTCTCTCTCCTCCTCAAGATGAGCTAAAACTCCAGCACGGAAGAATATCTTGCTCTGACCAATACGGTACAGGTTAGGATCCAACTCCAACGCTGAAATCTGAAAGGCAAAATTCAAATGCATTTACTGTATGTGTGTGTACAAAGTGTGTACCCAGCTGCAAACAACAAACTAAGATCTTGAGACTAATGTACCACTAGATCAATGCCTATTCAGATCTTTCATTGCCATTTCTAGCAAACTGTAAACCCAAAACTGATGGAACATTATATGAGAGATATGGCATGAAAGAAAGAGAGAATTAGAAAAGAGAACTGTAGATCATATTAGTCAATAACAATTTATGTCCACTCTTTTGAAAGCAAGCCAGACTATTCAGGTGATGGCATTACGTTTCCATGAGAATAATAATCCAATGCTATATTGCTTGAATCTCTTAGTGATGACAGATGTTATTGTGTCAATGGTCAACTAAAATGCAAGCAGTGATCAACCTATCATTATGTTGGCAGGAAAATGGGCACACCTTATACAGATTTTATTCAAAATTATTATAAAGTATGTGAACTGAAGAAGAAATATTTGTCAAATTTCTTTGCATAATGGCTTCAGAAGTATTGATACTGAAATAGCTTAATTTTATTATATACAGCTGAGTGATCATATATGGCAGATTTAACAGATTATCTCCATCTTCACTGACAATAAGCATTTAGAGTTGCGAACTATTTTTAAGTAAGTTTATTCCCTTTTGGAAACATCAGTATTTAATTAAAATATATCAAATAATTCTCATATATATATACACAGTCATTCCAGTTTGGATTAAACTATAAATTCTGCCCACTATTATCAAGACCAGGGATAGCACTGTCTGTTCTGTCTGGTATATATTTATAATTCTTTATAATACAAAAATCCTACATATCTTGATTTCTTTCATAGGAATCTAGAATGACAGTGGCATACAGACAATTTCCATCTTTCTGGAGGATTGAAATTCGGAGGTAGCAAGAAAGCTATCCTAATGCAATGTGATCAGGCATTGTATTTGCCAGAGAAACAAATGTGTTAGATGAAATGATGGACAGTCCCAAGTTCTATATTCACCACCCAATGAAACTTAAATTTGTTCCAATCCTTTAGCAGGTATTACTGGGTGTAGGATAAATATGTATAATAATGTACAACACAGAAATAATAGTGTCTGAAAGCTAAAAAAATCTGAGGTATATATCTGTATGATTGTATGCACTGCAAACTGACTATTTTGTAAAACATGCAGTGTTTTTATTTTAATGGCACATTCAGCACATTATAAGTCAGCTAAATGCCCCCTTCAATGACATCTCAATGCACACGGCCTGGACTGGCCATGGCAGATATCAAAACAGTAACCACATGTCCAACAATGATAAGTGAGCTACTGTGATTCTCTAGCCTGGATGTGTTACCAGTCAGAGATCTATGAATAACATTGATTCCTATGAAGTGTGTTTGTTACTGTATCATGCGCAGAATACATATAATCTATTACATTGCATAAGCAAGGCTGTATGCACTAGGGAAAGAATACTGGCATAAACTTATCACTGACTACTCTAGCCACTCTGCAGATTTTATGCACTTTTCCCATAAGGACTATTTCAGGCATTCCTAAATAAAATATAGGAATGATGGAATAGAGGTATATATTAATTATATAATAGTTTAAAGCTAACAGTTTCTTTAAAGAGCAGCAAAAGACAAGAATGGAACAACTGGCACCTCAAGCTAATGCTCAGTAGAAAAGCCTGAATAAAAATTAAATGCTGTTGATAATATCGATGACATATCTTTCCCTGAACAATTGCAATGTCTTGCCCAAATACTGTGGGCTTAACAAGAATAAAAAACAATATACCATCTTCTCAACGGACTTTTTTCCATCCATAAAACCCTTGGGAATGGAATTGGGTGTCAGAATCTCATATCTCTGACGAAATTCCTGGAAGAGGATTCTGTTGGGGAAGCCCTGACGACAGATACGGATTCCTTCCAATACACCATTGCATCTTAGCTGCTCCAGCACCAATAGAGATTCAATCTTACCTGCCTGAAATTCAAAGGTAAGATATTAAATGCTAGAAAGATAGTTTTGAAATTGGTTCTTGGCTACCCTCCCCCAGTAATCTGCACATTCATTAATGAGGAAACAGTTGGGACATATGAGTGCATTTTTAATATAATATCTAGCAATGATTAGAGTTAAAATTACTTAATACTGGATTCCAAAATATAATTTAAAAAATTGTAACTGACAAAAACTTCTTCAACATATTAAATTACAAGAATGTCATTTATGAGAAGGAAAATTTGTAAATTTTGTAAAAATCAGTCTTTTGACTGGTACCTTCTTCTCGTGGTTTGGAATGATACAGCGGACAAAGTTGGGATTAGTATTACGCAGTGTTGCCATAAGTTTGGCAAGTTGTTCTTTGTACAGCTGTCCAACTGTACGGAACATTCCTTTCCTGGTGCGAGATCCAAACATTGTGTCACCTCCTGCCACAGCTCCCATACCAACGATCTCAGCTGAATTAGAGTAACACATGGGTTTTTCATACAAACAATCAAGTGCTACCTCTATATTTATAAAACTACTGTGTGAACACATTTATCACCAAGCTATTGGGACCAAAGAGGTTTGTCAATTAAAACAGAATTTCATTTAAAAAAAGAAAAAATTACAGCTTAATCTTCATTTACAAGTGTAACAACTACAGTGCAAAACTCACTTCAGCAACCAACAAAAGGAATGAATCAATCTGAAGTGCTAAAGGAGTTAATTACTCAATCTGACTATTAATAGGTAATTCATTATCCCCTAGGTTGCCACTTACATCATATAGGCAAAGGAATCGCTTGTGGTACTAAGAGCCTTATTAGTACCTGTATCCCTGAGGCTCACCAGCAATATCAAATTTTTGAAGGTGATTACTCAAAACACTGATTACTTTTTGTGTTGTATTCCTTCCATTAAACTGAAATTTGGCATTAAGGTCTTTTACTTTTTTTTATACACAATGCCAATATATCTTGAAATATGTCCAGTCTTAACTTAAAATATTTTTAAAAATATCTTTTGACTTTTACACAGAACTGCATAACAGAATTTAATCAAATTAGATAAAAAAAAAGCATTCTGGTCCTTTCAACAAAGGGTTTTCCAATACAAATCATGCAAAAATTCAGCATTAAATGTGTTCAATTACTGAAAATAGAAATTCTTTTAAACAACTTCTTAAAAACCACTCAACAGAATTTAGCAAATTTGACAGAAAGTATCCTGGCATGGAGAACATTTAAGCTTCAACAAAAGATGCTAATCTGCCACAAACTTAGCTGCTGCTACAAAAATAATTTTTACAAAACTTCCACAAGAAATGGACAGAGTTTCAGTGAAAGCTGGAAGGCCTTAGATGTTTACAGAATTTATACTAATTCACTTGTTTACAGAATTGATGATAATTCATTATCAGATTTGGTGGATGCTGTATAGAAAAATATTTACACCACTTTGATCAATTCTTTGATCCAATTTAAGCTTTTTCTATTTTTAGTAACAGTAGACACCTCTGATGGCCGAACGGCATCATTAGAACAAGCCAGGATGCTGTAAAATTTGGTCATAAAATAGAAATTAATTAAATCTGTATTGAAGAATTTATTTTAAAATCTCACCCATTTAATGTAGATTTGTGTTGAAACATATTTCCTACAAGCTTCTTTCCCATAATGTGACACACTAAAGTCCATCATGAGAGACTACTTAGGATATGAAAACCATCCCATGTTGATGCCTCGTCTATTCCATAATGAAAGATGGTAACACAAACTTTGTCACAGGAGTAATCCTTATCAGCTGTTTTTGTTTAAGTTGAGGCTGATGAGGTTTCTGATTGGTCAAATATTCAATTATTAATATGAAACAAGTGCTAAGCTATATTTCCAGAGAAGAATAACAAAGGAACAACAATCAGGCATTACTAGTATTACTAATATTTCTCTGATCTATGTTTACAAACTTATACATCACAGCCAGTATATCTGGTGGAGGAAGATGCCTGAAAGATCCTACACATGTTGGCTGAGCCAAAAGCCATACCCAAGCAGACAGGTGAGATGTTACTGATCTGTAAAGATGAGTGCCTAGGACCACTTGGCTACTCCCCCCCCCCATTTCTAATCAAATTGTTTGGTTATATAGAAATCTGGCCTAAATATCAGAACCTTACAAAAATAATAATAATGAAATAAGTCAGAGTATTAAATGGGAATTATATTGTCAAATTCAGAACAATTAGCATTTCTTTTGATATATACAACTGTATCTGACATGTACAAACTTAACACAAAACTTTAACATACTACATGATGATGCATGTATTCAGCACCAGAAGTGACACTTTTATCTCAGTATGCAAAAGTAAACAAGACAAGAAAGAGTGGCCATGCTTATTATCCATATTTTGCAGGTCAGATTTTATCAAAATGTAATATGTAAAAGCACTCCCTCATTATAATAAAAAAAATGGTCAAATGCTGTATATACCAAACCATGGAATGATAAGAATTATACAAATTTTGGGTAACATGACTGTATCAGACCTGCCAACCCTGACAAGTCCTTCTCAGTAAGGCAGTTTATTTTTTTTCTCTGTAAGTTTGGCCTGTTTTTAGTAATTTAAAAAACAATATCATAAACTGCAAGTGTAAAGCTAGAAAACTTAATTAAAAGTTCTGTATTCTATACATGCAGCGAAAATAAACATGTTCAATTGAAGTGATCGTAAAGTATGTGTATTTATCACTATTACTGTTGAACAAACTCATGTTCCAACCTCTGCGCAGCTCAATGGCTTGTTACTGTCTCTTAACGGGACATAATTCTTATATTTTACCATTGCACATGAAGAAATCATATCTCCAGCCATGAGTCATACTTAAATTGGCATGTGATGTCCAAAAACGTTATTGTGTCCATTCCATCTTTTATTCACAAAAATTTGAATATTCCTTTTTATTCTTCGATGATGAATTTTAACACTTTTTAGGAGGCTTATTTTCCCTTTCGTCTTAAACATGCATTGCTTGCTGGATGCGATTTTTAAATAAATTCTATAATCAATAGTTGGATCATGCAGGTGCTTCGCATGAACAAATAGTGGCAGCTTCAAGTGTCTGAGGTGCTGCTGTAAAGTTAGTCTGGTTCCCTGATGAATTTCAATAATTCTAATATGACACCCAAATCCAAATCAAACACAGATGAACAAATTTTCCGGATTTTTCGGAAATGATCATTTTTCGTAGTTTTTGCTTTTATGCCATAAGGTTGTATTTTAAGGTTAATTTTCGTAAGACTTATGGCAAAATCGTAAGAGTTGGCAGGTCTGCTAAATACAAACATAGATTTAAAAAGATCTGGTGCTGCTGAATCTTCTTTGACACAATGCCCGCTCTTTAGCAGGTCATTGGCATCAATCATGGAAGGGGAAAAAAATATTTTGTACAATTTAAGAACAAAATCAATTCAGAGAAAGTTGATAATATATATATTTTTCCAGACTGCAATAACAGCGGTCATTACCATCCTTCCAAATGTTGACAACAAAGCTGTCAGATGAAGCTTGCAGAAGTGAGACTACATTCTCGTTTAAGGGATCCATGTTCTTCATCAGCCACTGATCCGCAGAGTAGTCCACCTGTAGTAAAAATACTGTGTATACAAAACTTTCTACAGTGAAATATGTCTTGAAAAGAAAAGTAAGAAGACAGAACTGATGCCTTTAGTGAAAAGAATTTCCTCAAATTAACAGAACTTTTTCTCCCCTTTATGTGCTGAAACTATTTTTATATTACAGTGATGTAAAGATTTTTAGCTGCTGTGGCCACATACTGAACATCAAATCAGCACTAGTTTAATTTACAATCAATCAAACAATATAAGGTCTTTTAATGAAAGTCTAAGTGTCAATATGACCATTTATTCAGGATAAATAGTGATAAAAAGACAACTAGACATCATAAAAACTCTTCTAATAAAAAAAAAAATCAGACTAAATACGACATTGTAAGAAGTCTTTAAATGAAAACCGAATATTGTTATAACAAGCCATTCAGGAGTAGTGATAAATTTGTCAATAATGACTGCTGTGGTGGCCATATTGGAAATTCCAGGCAGCAAAATTTTTATTTAGGACCAAGACCATGAGATAAATGCATGTATAAAGTTTCAGGATATAATCCTTCATTAGTTTAGGCAAAATAACAAAACAAACTTGGATTAACTGAATATTGAACAAGATGAACTAAAATGTTAATTCAAAGGTAAAGTACTAAACCAAACAGGGGCTATAACTCAATTCAATTTTACTATAATACAGTGAAAATCCCACTGAATCTGCTCTAGATATATTGCAGCTCCATAAATATGAAATAGATTATAAGAAAAGCCATATTATCATGGAGTATAAAAACTCAAACCATGTTGCAATGGGGTAAGTTAGCCCTTTACTTCCTGCAAGTGCATTTAGATACCTCTACACCATTCTCATGCAAGCATCTTTTGATGCCTCTACTTGATTCACATGTTAGCGCCTTTCGATGCCCCTATACCATTCTCATGCAAGCACCTGCTGTACACATCAGCCATTTTCATAGCGCCACCTTCGGGGAAAACCCCATATTAAATACTACATTCATTGGTGTGAATGACTATTATGTCAGATCATGTAGTCGCTTTTTTAAGATCTGGTCGAAATCTGCTATTTAAATTAAATGGGTCGTATTCACCACTCTCCAAAATGGAGACCATGGATTTCATTCAGAACTTGAGTTTTCATGATGAGAATCACAACTATGAAAGCTTCAATAACTTAAGTAAAGGCTCCGATATTGATGTAGGCAACAATTAGTTTTTATAAATTATCAAATTCTGCTGATTTAGTGATGTAGATACAGATAAACAACTTGAAAATATTGAGTATAAGAAATGGCAGGTCACACAGCTCCACTGACTTGACAGTGAATGAGTTTTCTCAAGATTTTAAAGCACTAAAAACAATTCTTCTGTGAAAAAAAAAATTAAACAGCTATAATGATTGGATTTTACTCTTAGATCTTTCTTTATATAATATATGTGTACAAATAAAAATGGTTAAAATTAATGTTAAACATCACATGCTTAACAGTTAACAGGCAGACCTATGTGTATTACGTAGAATAGGTAACAGGTGTTCTTCTATTATGCAAAGCACTGGGTAACTTTGATACATGTATATTGATGGGCTAAAAAGCCATACACTCTATGAGGTAAAGGGTTAACAGTGATACCCCAATATAGTAGGATCTGTAATAGACATGATGAAATTTGATATCCATTACCATATCTAACTTGTCTGTAGGACAAAGGAGTAGTGACATATCAAAGTGGCTAACAATATGTTTCAGGAAATCACTTTATTACTTTTCACTTACCTTTCCTGCATAATGAACTAAGCTGAAGTCTGCATCTGAGCGGAAATCAGATTTCTCAAACTTAGGGTGTGTGGAATGTTGGGCGACAAGCTTGTCAACGAAAGTCTTGTCTGTAGCCTTGGGGAACCAGCACTCCTCGTCCAAAAGTGCAAGAATGCCCATTGGCTGAAATTATGATTGAAAATCAAAATGTTTTGAATCATAAAATATTTATAGCAATCAAGATGGCTTTTATCAAGATTTTTTAATTTCTTTATAATGAAGTAGCCTTTTGAAAACGAGAAACTGTGTAACAAATATTTCTTTGATAATTCTTATCTGAATATAATACAAGGTGTAAGATTTACTACCACACAAATTCATCCATTCCATGCTAAAGATGTTATCTATGTCTTTTGGCTCGTCTTTGGAACACAATTGCTTTAAATAAAACATTTGCATGCTGAGACAAAGTTGGACAAGAATGATCACGCTTAGGATTGGCATCTAATCTCTGGTCTAGCCATGGATTGATCGGCACCCAATCTCGGCAATCATTACTTACTACTGGAGTGTAAGTGGATGCCCTTTAAGGTGTGTAACTGCTGAGAGGGCATATTTATTGACTTGGAAATATAGCTTTATATATTTATTATCTGCTTCAAGTCCATCTTACAATTACCATAGATATTGTATAAAATCACCTTCTTACCATATCTATTTTCTGATTAAAAAAATCAAGCTCACCTTCTCCAGGAGGTCAATAGTAGGCTGAAGATCAAGACCGAAGTCAATGAATTTCCACTCTATGCCTTCTTTCTGATATTCTTCTTGTTCCAGGATGAACATGGTATTGTTGAACAGCTGCTGCAGTTTCTCATTGGTGTAATTGATGCACAGTTGCTCAAATGAGTTCAGCTAAACATAAGGGGAAAAAAACACATGTAGAAAGAATCTTTTATGACTGTTCATAGATATTAAATTTATGAAATAAACTGAACCAAATTACTGTACAATTTATAAGTTACAGCTAACGAGAAGTTGAACATTCCATTTATCATATAACTGTACATATTTTGTTTCCAATGCATTACACTGAAGGTTATTCCACTGTTTTATACATAGTTTATGACAGGATTTTAAACCAAAAGAGTGATTCTAAAATAGGAATATGACACAAAAAGTAAAAGTTCCTCAATGTGCATTTAACTGCCATGCATTGCTCTCGACAGTTGCTGAAATCTGAAAGAGATTAAGTTTGCTCTGTTCAGCATTTCTTTGCCATACAGGAGCTCAGCTACAGCCTACTCTGCAATATACAATTTACTTTCTCTTTTCTTAACATCACCACCAACATTGTAATTACTTCTGACTGTGAATCACGCAGTCTCTGAAATGCAATTGAGCCATTTTGTGAAACTGGTACCAGACTATTTTTAAAACATTGGCTGATCAACTGATTATCAACTACATTTTTTCTTTCGATTTCTCCTTGATCTTGATATCTCCCTAAAAACTTTAGAAATTTTAAAACTTTAGCATTTATACCACATTTTTTTTACCTGGCATTATGGAGTCAGTATTGAGATAAAGTGTTGATAGATGAAAACAGAATTATTTTGGCTGTTTTTGATTTATTAGCAGAGATCTCAGAAATGCTTAATTACGCATATTTGGATGCAAATTTTTTATTTGGGTTGCAGAAAATCACCCACACAGGAGTCCTCCGTATGCACGTTTTTTTTTTGCAAGGAGGAAACTTTTGCAGCAAAATAAATATTTTCTAATCACTATGTAAACTGAAGCAATACTTTTATTTTAATTTGTTGCTGACTTTCTTTGATCAAAGGTCACCGGCTTGCTTTGATGAAGGTGCATGTGCTATTGTAGGTGCCGCTAAAGGCTCCCTTTGCAGCAACATCAAATGAATAGTAGAACATTGACACAATTTTGTTTTAAAAAAATTTCTTAGTATATATTGGTGCTTCAGAGATAATCAGTTTACATTGAAGTTGCAGCAAATCTATTTTTTCTGGGTTTTTAAAAATGTTTTTTTTTTAAATTGTTGTCATGTGGTCAACTGTAGTTATTTCACGTTTCCAACCTCAAAGGTGGTTGATTGTAGCTAGTCAGTTGCTTGGCTAGTTTGATTATATTACAGCATACAAGTATCAAGGCCAGATATCAGCAGAAACGGATTTTTACCTAACAATTAACTGTTAGGGTGGTTTGTCAATATAAAATAAGGATTTGTTTATGTAACAATTGATTCCAGTACATTTTTAAACCCAAGTTTGCCGCTTCCTGTCATGGTGCCCTTGAATTTCTCCACTCCAAACTCAAGACTGTATATACCAGTTTTATCAGCCAAAAATGTTGTAGCCAAAATATTTGTCACCAATATGCAAAACATAATAGCAATTTGCGACAGTGGCGAAGCTCAGCCCAATCACTGTTATTGATTTCATTTCTGGTTGTTGCCGTATAAATATTACCTGTGAACTCGAAATCAACAGACTTGGACAAAATACTGTTTGCAAATTTAGACAAGTGTTTTGTAGTTAAAAGAAAAAATGAAGATTTCAATGAGATTCAGAACTGTGCTAAAGTTGCTATAATTCATAGTTTGGATGCGACCATAGCCAAGTGTAAAAAAGTACATTATTTCTGGCTTAGTTTGAACTGCAACTTTTGCTGGTGGGACGCTTTTTTTTTTTAACCAAATTAGGAGTCCTGTACTCCTAGTTTTAAAATCCTAGCGAGACCTCTGTATTAGTCAATTCATTCATCTAAAACAAAAGCTTACCCCGCCTTCCAAAATATCATTAAAAGATGCCAATATTTATCATCAGACTGGTAGCTAACTTCCTTACCTTTCCGGAACCAAATAAGTAATCACAATAGGAGAGCAAAATAAAACTAGTTTATATGGAAAAGATACAAGACATATAAATGGATAACATTTAATAAGAACCTTCTATTGAACTTTTTAGAGATCTTTTAGATTTATCAACAAACCTCTACAGACATATTTTTCCTTCTCATCCTCACCCTCCCCATCTGGTCTTGTACTTTTTTCAGACTGCCTCTAATAATTTTATCTTTCTGATTAAATACATTTTACAAATGGTGAAAACAAAACATTTTGTCTTCACACCTGCAGGATATAAAAACCTAAAATAATTGAATCGTTTTGGAAATCTATTCTTTCTAACAAATATAATTCATTATAAAAAAAAATTTAAACTGCTGGCATGACCAGCTTACCTTTAGCAGGAATGTTTTAAAATGATATTTCATCTTTTATAAAGTATTGTAACAATAAATTTATCATGCTGTTAACATTTCAAAGACATACTGTAATCATAAAAATAAAATATTTTGCTTGAGAAAATCAATTATTCCATATAAATTGTATGCACATAATATAAAACATCAATTTTTAAACAAATGGGAAAAATACAAAATAAAACTCGACTATCTGCATGCTCTTGCTGTGAGTGACAATTTCTTTCTTTGTGAGCAAAGCAGAAAAACCATTGCAATATCATGCATTGATATAATAATTCAAACTACAGCACATATTCATGACAAAAACAATTTTAAGACATTTACTTCACAAGCAACTGGAATAAAGTTTCACAAAATATTAAAACTACAGAACCAGTATCAGTCTCGCTTCCTACTATACACCGCGTTATATGATTCCTAGTGATGTTTGATGTTCAATTTCAAGCAAGTTGTCAAAAAAGGATGTGTTTGGCTTTCTTGTATACACTCCTTCATCCAAGTATCTCTCAAATTTTGACTAAATATTCATTGATTTTGAAATTGATTCCTCATATCCCTTGATTCTGTATACTCTCATGCAATTTCTGGTTCTCTATGACTGGCAATCATATATTATTACACTACTGACTCATCAGGAATTTTTTAAAAACATATACTTTTATCTTTCACAGAAGAGGCATGTACAGGACTGGGAATATATTTTGCAAGCATTCATCCACAGAAGAGTGAGCTGCAAGAGTTAAATCATCCTAACTTCATTATACTCCACATGACACTTTTCCCACTCCACTCCTTATGGGGGCCCCGAGTGGCTGAGTGATCTAAAGCACTTTCCGTTACAGATCACTTTAATGTCACCTCTGTCTGTGTGGTTTTGAGTCTAAGATTCGGTGAATGTGGATATGTGAGAAAGCTTGCCAGTAGATTCTCATGGGTCAGTTTTTCCGTGGATTTCATGGTTTCTTCCTCCACCATTAATACTGGCTGCCAAGTATAGCCTATTGTGTGATGAAAAATGGTGTTAAGCCCCACAACAACCACAACTCCTTATGCATTACTAAAGGACCAAATTTAATCATGATACTAATATGGGTAAAAGCCATAAAATTATGATGTTTTATTACATCTTAGGTCCACATAAAATAGGGGACCGTGTTTGTAGCTTGAGAAACTTCAGTTGCACACATAAACTTGTAATTTTTGTAGTGGTATTCACCTTTACAGTGAAGCCTCGAGTAATCTAGGTGTCATACCATCCCTTTTCAATGAACTCTCACACATCTTTTTAAGTCTTATATAAGATATGGAAGAAGTTAAAAGGCTGTCAAATGTTAGGATTTTCATTTGGTCAGATATTGTTATTTCCAAGATCACCATGGCAGTGCTGTGAATAAAGTCTTCAATTCTTCAATGCAAAACTGAATGAAGCAGAAAGTAAAAAAAGTAATCAAAATAGGGAGGGATAGGGGACCACAACTATATGAATAGATTGAGTCAGTTTCTTAGAGAATTTGATGTTGAGGCATTTAATTTAAAGACTTGAAACACATTTTACAGTTTGTCAGTACACGAATACCAACAGCCCGATCTTTTTTTTCTGGTACAGTGTACAGAGACAAATTTTATTTATTAAATCCGGCATACCAAACTTCTGATGATCAACACAATAGATCGATCTCCACACTTAATTTTAGTCAGTTGCATCTATCTTTCTACTAGCTAAAGTCAACACTAGCAGAAGAAAATACTTTAAATAAAATTTAGTCGGGTACATGTACGAAAATTGGCCTAGATTTTGGTAAGCATGAGAACACCATAGCATTGCTGAGGCTACCAAAGAGATGAGGCTATCACAGAGAAATAAAACCTTTATACCACTGACATTGTTGTAGTAACTTAAGTGTTGTAAAAAGGTGCAACTTATCAATTAAAGCTTCCATTTTTTCTGCAACCTGGTACAAATTAATTATTGTTTTTATTGTGCATTAGAAATACCATTTGTTTTTAGAAACAAAACTAATTTTTGGTGTTTCAGATGCATAATCATTGTTCTGCAGTACATTTGTCAACTAAACCCTGATATCTTGGGTCTCAGTTATGTTGACAATTTTTTGACACCCCCAACGTAATCAAGATAATGGGGTTTGACTGTATTTTCAATATTGTAGCTTTATTAACACTCTGTCATGCCAAAATAAAGATGTCAGCAGATATTTTTGCAAGTATGTAATTAGTATTCATGTGGAAACATTTCAGTAACTTGCAGGTGAAAGAATACAGATGGTGCAAATTTAAACAAACTTTTTATTGTAACTGATCCATCTTGGTGAAAGCTCCATTCTAGACAGTTAGACATGGGTGCTATAAGATGGAAGATTGTTGATTGGCCACAAGAAATTAACATTTTGAGGTCATTACCACAACTAGATTTTGACCAATCATCATCTGATGCCATGACATTATGGACACTTAAGAAAAATTATTCTGATTGTGCCCTGCGAAGAACATTTTTATTTCCAAAATATAAGTTAATCCTTAAAGAAATAACTGCTGTCATCATGTATCAATAAGCTTCAGTCTTGACAGTACTGATTACCTAAGCCTGACCCCCCCCCCAACAAATCAATTAATCCGACATTGTTCTTTTCACTTCTAAGAAGTCGGACTTGCAAAGATGTGCGAAACTTTCTCCTCATCAAAACGATACCTAATGGGTTATCACCCATGGCTTGTAACAATGGACCAAATTCTCAAAGGGATACAAAGACCCAATTCACATCAAGTTCACAGGTGAAACTATACTTCTTACTGGCACAAGATCTGGATTTTGGTCAATCTAAAACTAATTCCTAAACTTATTTCTCCCAAACAACATACAGCATTTTATCATCTTTTGAAAAAAAAAACAACTCAAATTTGAAAGCACTTGGATGGGTTAATGCAACAATGTAATAAAAAAAATGTTACAGTGTAGTAAAAACAGAAGACTAACTTGAAACATGAACAATCACCCTTGCTGAGCTATGTCAATACCATAGCCTATGCCATAGCGTTTATAAAAGTGATCACCATGTATTGCCATTTCATAATTCAGGCAAGAAAATGAAACACCTGTAACATAACAAAAATCATATTTCCAAAACAAAAACTTCAAATGAAGAACATACAAAGTCGAACTTTTGCAATGAGATTATTTAGAACTTGCTATTCATGCATGAGATCAGCAAATATTTTGCTGCAACAATATAGTTTTAAACTAGGCCTAGTTGGAAAAATACTAATGAAACAAGTCGTTATCTGTACATACTGTATATAACGGAATGAAATATGAAACATGTTTATAACAAACTGTATTCAGGCTTAATGTAAGCCAGTGCTTCCAACCAAAACGTCGTGTGTGTGATGGCTTTATAAAAAGAACAAGATGTCTGCAGATCTTACATTCCATTTTTTTCCATTGCAACTTTTTACTGCCATTGTATCAGGATTTTGCTAATGTGCAGTTAAACCCTATACAATCATATATAAAACTTGACAGAAAAGCCTGGTAGACCAAATAAATGTTTCAGATGCCTCATAAATGTTTAATCTGCGATATAAAATCTTCACATATGGCAGCAGAATTAACCTCATGAACAAAAGTAATACAGCTGTTTGATTTACAATTTGTTTCTTGCTAAAATGAATCAATTCCCCCGACTTGAATTCCACAAGCACTGACTGCAATTTCCATATGCCCTAAATTGCCCTTTTTTATTTACTACTTGTCACATGACATTGCAATTGCTGAACTTCAAATACGAAATGATAAAATCAAAATCATACTGAACTGACTGATGTTTATTCAAATCTCCAAATATTTTGTGTAAAGCACATTTTTCTCCAAGATCAGCCGTTGTCTAAGTGCTTTATTAACATGCTCCTTACTGGATAAGAAGTGTTTATGTTCATTAGCATCTGAAGCATGTTTTGCTACATAGTTTCTCTTCACATTTTTGATGCTGTTCACAAAAGCCATTTGTATTTAACCAGTATTGCATTACACTAGTTTAAGTGTGAGCAAGGGACAGCTCGGTTAATATTAAACTTTCATTTGAAGTATCTTGAACACAGTGTCAATTAAATAATGTATTCCAAATTTTTTAAACTACTTAATTGTTTCTGCCAAAAAAATTTTTTGTCTCACCAAAGGATGATAGATTTTTAATCAAAGACTCAAAAACCATCAAATCACCTTCGATCCTTGTCTCACCAAAGGATGATAGATTTTTAATCAAAGACTCAAAAACCATCAAATCACCTTCGATCCTTTCATTACTTATAAAACTTCAAAAACTCGTCTAGCACAGAGCTTAGTTTCCAGATAACATCAATAAAGAGAACAATTAACAACAGCTTGTTATGTATACATCCTAACCTTAATCTCATTGTTTGGCCAGGCATCATTCACCAGCTGCAATGACTGCTGGAACAGTTTTGGTATCCACTACAGTTCTTCTTGTTGATTTCCAGAAGTCATATAAATACTAAAAAATGGCATCTACTCCTACCTCCAGCTGAATCACATGTTAAGCCAACTCAACAGATAATCTCTTCCCCATTCATAGGTCATAAGCTCCACTCTGTACACAAAGTTTACAGCTTTGTCACAGAATGTACCAGCAGATCAAGGTCTTTCTTGTTGGTTAGGTGAAATCATTACAACAACTAAGTGACCCTAATCTACCAGAAACAGGATTCAATGACAAATCTGGATCTAGTCTGTATCTGTAAGTACAGGATTCAATGACAGATCTGGGAATAGGCTGTCAATATCTGTCAGCATACGATTGAACAACAAGATCTGGGTGCAGGTTTGTATTGGACAGGATATGATTCAGTGACAGATGTGGATCTAGTACGTTTGTACTTCTGTGATGATTATACACATATAAATACACCACATATCATATACACTCATCTACTGGTGAATACAAAGAACAGGGTTCCTGCAGACTTAACAAAAACAAATTCCATGACTTTTCCAGGGCCATTTCATAAAACTCAAGGACCGCACTATCTTGCATTATCAAGTAAATGAACATAAGGAATTACATCTTTCAATCTAAAATAACAAATAAGTTAACAAATATTTTTAATATGTACATTTTAAATTTACCTGGGTTAGCACACTTTGACTTTATGTTGTAATTCATGTTATAATCCAATGATCAATGTAATCTTTGAATGTGTTCCTATTTACAATATTAACAAAACACATTACTTTCCAGTTTCATTTAGTGAACTACAGAGGAAATCACGTGATACTTCCATTAAAGGAACTTTTGTTATATGAATTGAAACCATTTATCGATTGTAATTTTACCATTTTATTTATTCGGTTCACGGTGCTCTATGAAATTTATAGTAATTAATTTCTTTAACTCCATTGTCACAAATTCCATGACTTTTCCAATTTTGACAAATTCCATAGCTTTTCAAAGTCCTTGAAATTTATTTTTTAAATTCCAAAACTTTTCCAGGATTCCATGACCTGCAGGAAGCCTGAAAGAATCTGAACAGCCACCACATAATGCCCTGGCAGAACTGGGTTTATGTAATTTGTGATGACCAATCAGTAGAACAAACAAATTACACCCTGATCTACTGATTAATCATGGGATTGCAGATCTGGGTCTATGATGCTTGCAGTTCGATCTGACTTACCTACCAGTATATAAGGTATTGGCTACGTGAAACAAATCTCAGTTAGCATTTTCCAAAAATTTTTTTAACAAATCATTAATCAGACATTTATCTTGGATTTCTTATTGGGTGTATTTTTTTCCCCTTGCTACTTACTGCCTAAAATATTAACACAAACAATACCCAGCACTGGCATCATCAGTCTGACAAAGTTTGCAAGATGGCTTACTTTCAGCTCTAAGCCTGTCAAAATTACTCAAATAATTACTTGTGTATTGGCCATGTTGCACCTATGTTGTACATAAGTAACTTTATCAGCATACTAGAAAGACATCAAGTGAAATGAAGATTTCTCTCAACTTGTGTTCTTTTTTCCACAAGCATCTCGAAGAACCTGATTCAGCATTATATATTACTTTACATTATGGGATACATGGGAATTATTCTGGGGGTTTTTTTCACTGCTGATTATAATTTTCTTAGTATAACTGCTGACTTATGAGCATCATAATCATAGGCAAGATGAAAATGGCATTATCAATACTTGCAATTAGTTATTTGTACAAATGAAGCACATAATGACATTTTGCACTCGTTTTGATGCCAGTACAAGGTGAAACAGAAACATGCGCAGATCCAAAACTACAAGATCTACAAGTCCAATGTTACCATTGAGCATAGGTCAAGGTCATTACCTTGCCATCTTTGTTCTGTGTGAAACAGAAGAGAAACAAAACCAATATCATTCGATGTCACCATGTCAACAAGAAATTGTTAATGGATAAATATAAATAAGTGACAGTAAGAATTGCATTACAAATTTTAATCTAAATCTCAAAACGTTTTTAAAATAAACTGAACTGAACTGGATTTTACAACCACAGTCACTGTTCAAGTGTGATTTCAATACACTTCATTTATCTATAAATGAAAATTTAGACTTTCCTAATAAAACTTTACAGAAGTATTGTTAAGCTATACATTACAGCAATATACATGGGTTTAGAAACCTTCACGTTTACAATTTACTTAGCAATTGTGTTGTTCAAAGATGCATTATTACAAATCAGTCAAATGTACCAGCACACCTTTCGTTTCCAAGATTTGTTCAGGTTTATAAAGTACCATATTTTGGCATAACACTAACACTTGCTGTAATGAAATACAAATCCAAACCTGCACATAAAAATTTTTGGCCAACATTCTCATAAAAATTTCCCTTACTAACACGTGTCTCAATTCCAGAATGCCACCAGGGAAAGATGTGGATGCTAAAAGCCACCCTGAACATTGCAGTTTCTTATAACTGCCATAAAAGCCTGGTGGCATCTTAGACCTAAACATTTTGTCTCAAATCTTTAAAATGGATATTACATGTGCTTTACTCAGTGTGATCTTGTTAGGATGGTGTAAGTATTTGGTATTAACACTGAATAAAATAAAGACTGAGTTCCTTTTAAATTTGTAAAATTTGACCATTTATCTTAAAAGATACCATCATAATTGTCACTTCAGCTAACCTTCTTTGTTACAGTTTTGCACATTGGGTAATTTTTGGCATGGCACTTTAGTTGACTCTCTTTGAAACGAGATGTAGGTATTTTTGATGAGGGGGGGCACAAAACAGAAAACACTAAATTAACAGCAATAACTTAATTGTCACTTTTGCATAGCTGAATGTCAGTTGGGTGGGTAGGCAGATGTGTTTACAGATGAAAAACTGATACAAAATGGAAAATACTATTAGAGGGAAAGATGCACTTATAGAATGCTGATTTTTTTTCTGGGCCACATCTTGTGCCACTCTAAGAAAAAAATGCCTGTGCTTTGCTTTGATGAGTGGAGGTAGAATGTAGGATGTGATCTCCAAATTACTGCCTTAATGATTTCCTCCTCCTTAATTTCCATAAAACCAGAAACAGCTACCAATATCAACAGGCAATTCATTAATCTCACTGTATCATCTCACAAACAACAAGTGAGTAAAAACACACTCTTGAGAGTGAAATCCTCAAGGGAAGCCTCACTAAATGGTTGAGAGGTGGTTTAGGTTCATGACCATAACCACAATATAGATTCCAACTGGGAGACATAATCTTGGACATAGCAGTTCCCCAGTCCTAAATGATGCAACCAGCAACCCAGGGGAGGAGATTAGATCAATTGAGAAGAGCCAATCATGAAGGTGAAGAATGTGTGGGCTGTGCAGGATGTAGTTGCTGTGTTGCAATAAAAAAGATTACTCCTGTGAGGGCAAGACCTGGTTTAACTGACCAACAGTTCTAGAAAACTGCTGTACTAGGATTTTTGATGTCATGAGAATGATATGGGCAGTGGAAGTTCCTATTTTCACAGAAATGATGTAGCAGTTCAAAGGATAGAAAAGCATATATGTACATATGATCCCAATGAAAGCTGAATACATCCACTACCTATGCTCTCTGGTTTGAGACTGGAGTTTTCAGTATGGTATAAATAAATATATGTTCTGCTATTGTAATGTAGGAAAAAATGCATTTAAAATGTTTGTGATTCAAAACCAAGTGATGTAGTGAAAGTAAACATGTTCATCTAAAAATTTTGTAAGATAATTGTAGATCTTATTTATATCTAGTACAGTCGCACAAACTTCAGTTCCAAATCCTATGCAGCTCAATGGGTAGTTGCCATATTTCAACCTGATGCAATTCTTGGATTTTTTTCTATTTCATATGATGGTGAAAATTATATCTTCCACCTGAGACATTAACATTGACTTGTGATATTCAATAAATATATCTGTGTATGCATTTCTTGGATTTTTTTCATTTCATTTTACAGCGGCAATCACATCTCCCACCTGAGACATACTCAAATTGACTTGTTATAATCAATATATATAATTGTGTCCCTTCCTGATTTTATTCAAAACAATCTGAATATTTCTTTTTATTCTTCTGTACTGATTTATTAACAATTTTTACACAGCTGATTTTCCCTTTCATCTTAAACATATATCACTTGCTGGACACCATTTTTTAAAAAATAATTTCTATAATATAGTTTCCACAGGCATACGCTTTGCATAAATAATATGTACAGTTTAAGTCATCTGCAGTACTGCTGTAAAGTTGGCCTGGTTACCTGACTAACTCCACCAAAATCTAATTTGAAACCTGAATCCAAACCAAATATGGATAAGCCAATTATCTGAGATTTATTGTAACAATCATATTGCTTAAGTTTTTGCTTTTAATCCATAAATCCATTTTTTATGATCATTTTCAAAAGACTTAAGGCAATAATCTTAAGGGTTACCAAATGAATTCCAGTTCCTTGAATGTGCTGATCTGCCAACAGTCTTGATGTATCACAATGTCATTGTCATAAACTCCTTTGAATAAATTAAAAATAATCCCAGAAAAATATGGTAGTCCAAAATGTACCAGGAGCACTTTGTAAATCCAATGAATAATCCAAACATTTCCTCTCAAACTACATTTAAACACAACATTATGCACATTTGCAAACTGATATTAAAACAAGAATACTGGAAAAAAAGAATGAATTAAATGATCGATCTCATCTTTATATACACAAGTCTTTACATCATCCTATTTTCCTGCTTGTCCCATGTTGCAATACTCCTTCACAATACCTCATGTCGCAACAGAACCCACTTGTCATCCAATGTGCACAAGTTCATTGTTATGATTTATTTTAAAGCTTGTAAATACCCATTTCTTGAGATCATATGCAATCTACAGAGATGTGCCAAAAGTGAAAACAATATATATGTAACATCAGAGATGTGCTGTTATGGACATATTTTTGGAGGTGACCTTGACACATCAAATCACCACCTTATACAGGCGATGCAACCTTTAAATACTGGAAATATGAATTTCATTTTTAGGCTGTAGGTACAGAGGAATGATAATATCAAGTCCAATAACCATGAGAATTACACCCTCCAGCTATAATGAGAACCTGAACTAGAAAAAAATACATTGTTGAACAGATACAAGGGGTGGGTGGGTATTTGCATGGGTACCTGTCAGGAATTTGTCCTGATTCATTCACCAGCAGTTAACAGTGATGAGAGTCAGGTCTCAGAGAAATCAAGAGCAAATAGAAAATCTCTGTCCAGTTTCGATTTTGCAAGAAGGCGAAGCTGTAGAAGGCACATATGGAGATGTCCTAAGGAAACCAGAACTGCAGTGCCATTCAAGGTTCCCAAATGGAATAAATAAGGTGAGCAGGCAACAATGTTTTTACTCATAGTGCCTCTAAAGGTGCTAGGATCTGACCTATCCAATCCATTGGAACCTGGGCTAATTTCTGGCTGGTAAGCAAGTTCATCCACATATAAATGAAATCCGGAGATGGAATGAGTTCAGACTATGGGCAAGAGATCCAACCGACTTACTGTGGAACGGAACACATTAAACCTGAACATTGTGAATCTGAAGTAGTCAAAAGTATTGTTGAACTGGGGTTCCCAGCAATTGGAAACATGATACTACTACACCCATAATTCTGGTAAATACTCTGGGTGCATAAGCAATTCCAAATGCAAAATTTAAAATTGTAATCTTCCTGGTCAAAGTAAAACGAGAGGCATTTCAATGAAAGGGAAATATTGGGATGTGCAAACAGGCATCCTGAAAGTCAATGGAACCCATCCAATCTAACAGATGCATTGTGTTCCAGATTGAGGAACTGGTCTCCATCTTGAAATGTTCATTGTGAATAAACTGGTTAAACATGTGATAGATCGATTAAGACTAATTGTTCAGGACTCTCCCAACTGCCCCTTTCTGCAAAAAGTGTGCATCTAATTCCTTAATGTTTTGACTGGTGAAAAAGCATGTGGGTCCTTGATAAAGTGGAGTGTTCCCAAACTAAAGTTGATAACCCTCACTCACAGTAGAAAGGACCCAGCCTTCATCTGTGATGCTTGAAAAACAGCATCTGAAAAACTGATTAGACTAGCACCTATCAGGATGTTTGGAATAAGAATCCATTGTAATATAGGTGCAAGTACCAAAAGCTGTCCCCCCCCCATCTCAGTCATTTCCTTGGGAAAGGAAGGATGGTTGAAGAACTTCCTCCTCATGGCTTTGTCTGTGATTTCCATGCCATAAATTGTATTAATGAAGAGGTGTCTCACTTGATGTTGCACAATGAACAGCAGCTGTTTGAAAATTTCAGTGGATGGCCCCATGTGGGTGATTCACACATTACACTTATTTACAGATTCCAATAGGCCAAGAGAAATGCCTTTGTACTGAAGGATTGATGTTGATGATCACTACAATCTTGTGAAGTCACAGTACTGAGAAGTTCTCCTAAGAGAGAATCAACTTCAAAAAGAGCAGACAAAGTCATCACTGTGGTTAAATGAGACTTTCAAGTAGTTCAACAAAACTTCATGGCCGATATACTGAAGTTCTACTGATGAAGCCAATGTAACAGAAAGTGAATAATAGACATGGTCACATCTTCAAGAACACACTGTAATGCAGCTGGGTTCAGAGCAGCCTCCTTCAGCAAGCTAATGGAAGTAAATGAAAAGAGGTCAGCACAAGAACTTATGGTGACCAGAAACCAGCCTTTCTGCTCAACAACTTCAATTGTTTTAAAGGAAAGGCATGCCCAAACTCCAGTTGAAACACCCATCTGTGACACACCTGCATGCAGCTGGGGAGGTTTAATGGGCAATGAACCCAATAACTCATGGCAGAGACCATAAATCGATAGGTACAGTGATGAATGGACCACCCCTTATGCTGTTGAGCGATGTCTTCGCCTGACAAAAACTTCTGTGACATTTAATCAATCATACAGGCATTGAGGACAACCCAGGAGATTTGGCTATGGTTGAATCCCTAAGCTAAAATGGAAAGGATTTTCTTGGACTGTAAGTCTGAGGATTTTGGGTACCAAAGGTAAGAGGTGGTAAACATCATGTACCATTTTATCATAGGACCAGATCCTCTTTCTTCTGATTGATAGGAGGTGTCTCTTTCAGTGTTTCTACCTTGAACTCACTGCATTCAAAGAGGATGGATAAAGCATCATCATCAACACTAAGCAGAAGAGTGGCTGGTCATCACTATGTCTTTCAGTCAAAGTGACATAGAAGCAATACTATTTCCCATACTTGTTCATCATTCTGACTAGGACTTACTGTAATTAACTGCATTTTTTAAACTAAGAGGGGTGTACCCTAACTGCTAATGGGTGGGATACAATATGGTATCCTAAAATTTCCCTTAATAAACCATTTTTCAAAATGAGCAGGGGTTACAAGCAGTTTAATACCAAAGAGAGAGGATACATATAACACCATGATAGTATATGTTGAATTAGGACTGCAATGTGTTAAAACACTAGTAAATATCTGACACATGGCGTCTTAGAAAACAATTTCTGGTCTATGCATTGGCATGAAAGGGGCACATGTTATTGAAAATTCTCCACTCTGTAGAAGGATACATTTACACTGAGCAGATGAGGTTTCAAAACATCACAAGTAAAAGCTACGAATGGTGACAGGTAAGTTAGTGCTGCTCTTAAAAAGATTTGTTAATATTAAAATCACCCAAATGTCCAAATGTGAATTTGATTTTCTTACATGTATGACAAAAAGTGGTTCAATTAAATCTACACCTTTCAGGGTAAAAATCACATAAATTTCCCAAGGATACAATAACATGTACAGAAAAAACATATCTGCACTTTTTATTGTACAGTATTTAAAAGCACCAGCCTGAAGTAAACATACACATTCTAATGTAAATGAGAAGTTGACAGGATGGGAACATAAAGAATCCAAGTTATTTTGTGCCAAATTATTGTAATAAATCCGAATTTTTTTAAGAAAATCAGACAAGACAGCTGATGGGATCTTTTAAAAAATGCTACCTTAACCCTACTTCCCAATTTTTTGACTACTACTTCTGATATCTGCATAAAAAGATGGCTTAAATGAAGACAAAGCAACTTTTGGGCAAAATGTTTCCACAACTGAAATACACACCTTGAAAATTTCAAAACCAGCAATATCCAGGATTCCAATAAAGGAGGCTCCCTGCCTCTTTGTTCTGTCCAGGGATTTGTTGATTCGGGTCACCAGCCACCGGAACATCTTCTCATAACACGCTTTGGAAATGGCCTCTACTGCAAACTCCACCTAGACAAGAAATTCAGTAATTATAAAGATATAAAAAAATTTTAAAGCATTAAACTAACAACAACTTCTTAATGTTTCCTTTAGTTCATTAATTATTCTTTTTTTTTCAATCTCATCTTTATGAAATTTTTAACAAAATTTAATGGACATGGGCTGTGGCAATAAGCTTTGACCTCAATAAACATTACAAAAAACAATTTACTATGTACCTATTGTTTCTGTGATAAGACTGGCAGTGATCATCTGACAAATGTTCATAATTAAAAAATAGATGATTCTATCTAGACATCTTTTACAAGTCAGCATTCTCTCCTTGTTTAAAAGATACTCAAGGATTTCCTTAAATAAATAAAAATTAAAATCCCTCTTTGAGAAAAAAACTCACTTTGTTTCAGTCTAATTTAAAAGGTTTATGGGTACAGTGAAGGTAGTATTGAAACTAAAATGTAATTGTGGAGGGATGCAAAACAAATCTTGATAATGTGCAATAATTACCTGCTCTAAATGCATTGATTTCCTTTCCCAAGCCAATTATTCCCTGCTCCAACTAGCATTAGAAGATCAGAATTGAAAAGAAGACGGACTCCTCAGTCATAACTAAATATGCAATATCCTTTTGACTTGGACAGAGAGTACATGAAATCAAAGCATAATGGGAGGAGAGAATCTCAGCAATTGCACAATTAGAATGAATTCCCCCACAAGCCCCTATATTTTAATAGCAGTAATACAGTAATACTTTAACTGCAACTATTGTATGGCTAAATTTAGAATTTAGGAGGAAGGCTGATGTCAACATACAACATTTATCCCTACAAAAGTAGTGTTCACTACTATAGGCTGGTAGATAGGACACATGCTCTGCTATAGGGCATATGAAAAAAGGACTTCATTTTAGTGGAACAATGGAAGGTAAAAGGAGAGAAGGTAGTGTGCAACAGCCAAAAGGTGTCTCGTAATCATCCAATTAGCAGACATTCAAGTAGGTCCTAAATGTAGCAACAGTCCTGGCTTTATGGGCTTTAATTCCCATTAAAGAAAGGTCTCTTTTAGTGGGGGACTAATCAGCTCCTGGTAGTCAGACTAATCAAGCTTAATAGGTGGCCACCAAAATATGAGGCACACTTGAGAGAGATAAAAGAGGATTCTAGCTCTTCATTCTCCGTTCAGAGGAAAGCAGAAAAATCCCCAAAGCCCTACTTGCACAAAGAAGCCCTTTAATCATCACCAGCACAGACATGACTGAGACAAGGTGTCTCAATAGTAAGGTAGTTAATCCAAGATGAAAAACTCAGGTTGATGTTGACAAAGAAGTGTGTGTGTGATTTGGATTTTAACATAGCTTTAAAAAAAAACATTCAGTCATATCGCTATAATGTCTTCAGTATCACAGTTTATAGTGATGTCAAGCACTAGGGCATCATGCTGCAGACATGAATGTGTAGACTCTTCTATGGTGAAGAGATCCCACCTGCTGCAACAGCAGGTAACTTCTCTATGGTAATTTCTTGGGTTTGTCTACCAACTGGTTGTGCAGATCACTGAACCACAACTGTTGGGCCAAGGGAGTTACCAGGATGAGTGGAGAAGTGAAGATCCTAACTTACTGTAGAACCTGTGGAATTATTTTGAAAGGTGGGAAGGCATATATGTACAGAAGATCCAATTTAAACTGAACCTTAAGCTTAAACTGCCGAGCCTCTCTGATCTGGTATAAGACATATATAATGATGGTGCCTATCTAGCTTGTGTCAAGCAAGTCCACTGAAAGTGTCCCTCACAGTTGGAAACTTGTCTACTTACAGTTGCAGATGTTTTCCCCGAGGACCACTTTTAAGCCCATCTGTCTGCTATGAATATTCCTTTGCTTTTTAAGTGAGAAGAAGAATGTGTCCTTCCTAGATTAGAGGTTAGTTATAAATGACATTGTCTGAGATGACTGTAACACAATGAAACCCTTATGAGGTTGACACCCCCCTAAGGCTACACCACCCTACACATAACAAAATGACACCTTATGAGGTTGACACACCGCTAAGACAACACTCCTATACATAACACAATGGCACTTTATGAGGCTGACACACTTCTAAGGCTGGGAACAGTGTCTGTGTTTCCAAGTTGTTTATATGAAGTGTTACTTTTTATTGAAACCAAATCCCTGAAAAACTAAGCCCTCTGACTCCAAGTGTGCATTCCATCCTAAATCAGATTGATTGGTGTAAAGAATGAAGTTAGATTCAGGAGTGTGAATTAGGACTCTGGTCAAAAATGGTCCCAGTTTAGTCACCAATGCTAAAAGTTGTTTTTGTGCAGTCTCCAGTTTGCTAGAAGCAGAACCCGAAATGTGTGCAAGTCTCCCAAGTCAAACTAAGTCTGCAGCTGAATTCCCAGGAGAGATAGGCAAAGCAAGCCAATGGGGTCTTGGTCAGACCTGTTATGAGCAGGATTGAAAAAACACAAACCTTCCTAAGAATGGCGATGAAATTCACCCATACAGATACAAATCCTAAGAATGAATGAGATCCGAATTCCTGGTTGGAATTATACCAGAGTGGGTCATCAATGACCAAAAACGGAATAATTCCTTCAGAAGAGAATCTCTTAGAACACTGAGCATCAACCAGCCATAAAAATACTCGAGAATAAGATTCATAATAACCTCAAAACTCCTGTCATTCTGGAAAACCTCTGGAGGAAGAATGGGCAAGGCAGTATAACAGAATGCATGGTAGGTGTATGGGATGCATTTCCCATGGGCCCTTTTTGTGCTAGTAGAGAAAACAATATTACATAAAATAGAAGAAATTCTGGAACCCAAATTGGGCAGACAATACTTTCATATAAACAAATGATGGGAAATACAATTTAATGAAACACTGCTTGCTATGCAAGGAGCAAAACCCCTTTCAAAATTAACAAAAGAAGTCAAGAAAACACTCAAAGAATAGACTGAGGAGATGAACATAATAACCAACACAAACATTAACAATACTTGCACAAAAAACAAGCAGCAATTCTCTGTGAGCCACCGTGGCAACTCCATTAGGATGTGTGCAGAGATGGTGGAGGGTTTTTACCATAATCCCCTCTTCACCCGCACTGCATCGTGTGGAGTACATCTATGCTGTACTATAATACCTGCTTGTGAATACAAATACATACATATTGAAACTGTTGAAAGGGGAAAAATTGGTGCTCATAGCTGATACATGCCATAATCACAGAACCCGTGCCACTCCCTTAAGCAGAAATCCTAATGGATCCTCCTTGGAAGGAGCTTCTGGATTGTAAAGACAGACCAAATAATTTGTGCTGACTTCAACAATTAAATCCCCTGATAATGCCAAGCATTTAAATGTATTTTAGGGTTGGGGCAAGGAGAGATACATGGGAGAATGCTGGCTGTACAAACTGCTTGTCCTTATAAAAGATCAGCTACAAATTTAACTAAGCTCCTTTTGGCGTGGGAGTTTTTTTATGTTACCTGTTCCTTGGTTTGGGCCTTGGTGACAAAATCTCGCCCCACTTTGATCTTGGGTTTCAGGAAAGCCTGGGTTACTGCAGTGACTGGAAGACCTAGGAGATGACACGCCTTCTGGGCAACTGAAAATTTGTATGCAAAGTATTATTTAAAGTGATATACTTTTCAAATGTCACCAATAAGCTAAAAACATAAATGGCACTGCTTACTGTTTTGAAAGAATAAATTTGTCATAATTAGCAGAATATATGGCATTCTTTCAAATTTTCTCAGATCCAATGCAAATGACTTACAATTTATTTCAGGATCTGTTATATGACTTGCTGGAAAGTCAAGTTTTTACTCTGAATGAAACAGGGCACAAACCATATCCTAAAAAAATTTTTTTATTCAAATGGCGCACAACTTACTGAACAGGGCATATTAGAAACCACTTGCTCTTTGAAACTGGCAAGTTACCACTGATCAGTTTGAAATTAGATAAGAACTTAAGTTACCCTTACATGGAAATCTGAATACTACAATGCCTCTACATAACACCTTTCTGTTGCTTACAAGTGAATTCCCCTTTCTATGTCATGTACAGCTGGGTACCATACAATACTGTATACTGGCTAGTGATTGTGGTCGTAAAGTCGAATGGTCGAATGGTCGTAAGTTGCATAGGTAGTAAGTCGACGACTACCTGTACTGTATACAAAGATATTTCAGAAGGTGCCATGATATATACCGGTATACAGCAATTATATTAAGAAATGACAACTTAATAATATTCTAGGCCATGGGCTTGACATTTTTTTGTTTAATTTCCATCTGCCAGTAGCAGGGAAAAAAAAACTTGCTCTGATTCAAAGCAACAAACACCTTATTATATCAATGTCACTATTTGGGAAAAAATATAAATTATCTTGAGACAAAAGAATTTCAGTTTAAAGAAAATCACAACCCCACCCTAACCCCAATCATACAAATTAAGTGGCCCATACCTTATAGAAAATGAATTTCCTAGGCATGTGTTAATTGTTGTATATGTTACAATTTAAAAAAAATGTAACAATGTGGGAATGATTAAGCTTACACTATAACTGATACTGTGAAAGACATCAGAATGACATTAGGAAGTCTACTGATAAAAACTGGAAGTGTTCATACTGAAGCCTAAAATTTCTAGCTACACAAATGATATAATAAGTTTGGAAACTTTGAGTGGCATGCCACTACCTGGGAAAGAAATTTATCAGAGAGAACCAGTAAACAATTTAGATTTTTATTGTTTTTACTGTAGTATTAATAATGTTATAGTTGTATCACTACAATGTCTGCAATGTGGCACTTTAAAATAAAGTTTAGTACTGGGGCAACATACCGCTGAGACATGCAGAATCGTGTCCAGTCAGTCACATTATTCTGACACCAAACCAACCAGTTCTAACATTAATCTCTTAATGTGAGTGCCTAAACATTGAGTTTTGTGTGTTTCATTAAGGTCCAACATCTTGTTTTGGAGTAATGAGCTTGCATAAAACTTAAAACCTTAGTTCATGTCAGTTCCTTTATGTTTGCTATTTTTCATCCTTTTCTCTGAAAAAAAAGGCATCTATTCTAGAAATTAAATTTAGGGAAATCCTCCCCAACCCAACCCCCACAATTGGAAAAATAGGAGAATTTTCAAATCAAAGAAACATTGTTGCTGTTCACAAACTTGTCAATAATCTTTAATCCAAATGGCTTAAACATTTTCATTCAAGGCAATGATATGTAATAACTTTTGTTCAACATGCATCAAGGATCCGTTTGATTCACCTATACTGGGTTGTTTCCCTTTGTGATCATTACCTATGCAAATTAACATAATATGCTCACCTACTGCAGTCTTCAAGCATATCACAGCAGCTTTTGTCAGCCAATTAAGTAATATGAGAAATGGTGGTATATATCTGAGCTATTTGTTTTTTAATTGCAGCTATTTAAACTGCCCCAAGGATAGTTTTACATCAGTTGCAAATAAGTTATAAAGGCACAATTCTTTAAGAGAAAATTTTATGATTTTATTAAACATCAATTTTTAAACATCAATTTACATCCTTAATTAAACTATAATAACTTAAAACCATTAAAATGAGTTGACTGTGGACATAATTTTGTGTAGTATTAATTAAACCTAGCACTAACGTCTAGTTTCCTGTCTCGAATAAAATTTGATACCAAATGAGCTAAACTAAAGTTAAATAGAGAACCATTTTAAGTCTATATTCTAACACTTCATGTTTTGATGAAGATTATCTATTGAAGATAATTAAATGTTCATGGTTTTAAAATGTGAATCCATTCAAAAACCTTTGAAGTGTTCTACCATGTTAAGTAAAACCTTATAACCGCTGTTTATCTGTATTGCACAATCTTTGTAAACTGTATGTTGAAATTCAAAAATATTAATTTTACTACTGGAAATTTCGGTAACAAGTGGAGGAAAAAATGCACCCAGCTTCATGAAACTGTTATTGCAGTAAAGCAAAAAAACTGTAATCATAATCTGTTTGCTACAGGTTTCTAGGACAATATTAAATTGTTGCTGATTGATTGTTTGTCTGCATTATCGATATTTTAAGTGATCGTGCAATCTGGACATGTAATAACAAACAAAAATGGTGATATCAGAACCTGTCTATAATGAAAAATGCAAAAGGTTCTCCTTTTCATGAATTTTTCAATCAAATTTTCAGCATATTCATAAAATATCCTCTCAAATGTATAGCACTGTTTACGGAGGAAACAAATGTTTTATACAAAATGCCATGTTTGTAAATTGGAAGAACTATCTCAACTTTTGTTGCCAGTTTTACTGATATAATGTAATACACCACTCCCTCGATAACTTATGGACATCAGGGTCCAAAAACATTGAACGCGATATAAGCGAGGGCGCAAGTTATCGAGGGAACTATAACAAACAACAAAACTAACAAAGGGATCCACGTATTGGCAAAAGGGGGTGGGGGCTTGACATGTTACAGTGTTGAATATTAAATTAATAATCATGCTAAGATCAACAGTGAATAAATATCTCTTCATATCAGTGTACTTTGTTTAGTTTTTTCCTCACTGAATAACATTAATTTCAGGATAACTTTTTTCACGTTCAACACATTTTAAAATATATTTTCTTTGAAAAAAATTATGAGCCATGTCAGACACCAAGTTATAAGCAGGTTCGCGAGTTATCCAGGCGCGAGTTATTGAGGGAGTGGTGTACATGTGATCTGAATACAAACTGAAAATGGCAAAATGCTTCATACCTGTATTGTCTGGAAGTGTGGCCTGGTCAGACTTCCTATCTTGCTGGAACTTCATGTTTCCAAAAAGCAGAACTGCAGACACAACCCTTAAAATTGCTACAAATGAAATAAATTTATTTAAATCATTTTTCTTTCCAGAAAAAACAAAATGCACAAGTTTTTGATTTGACATGTTCAAACAGGGTGATAAGGAGATGCTGACCTTGCAATGTCTCAAACTGCCAAGAATTTAAAAACAGGATGGTGAAGGATTTCATCATGAAAAGGTTTAATATCCCATCTTTCTGAGACTGAGTATCCTAACAGTTCTTAAATAGAAACTGCTCTTTATTTTAAATTTCCTTTAATCCAAATACAGTTCATAAAATGGAAACTGGTCTTTATTTTAAATTTCCTTTAATCCAAATATCTTTGGACTCCTAATCTCAATTATGCCACAATTATAGCACACACAAAAATGACCTCAATGCAAAATTTAAATGAACAGACAGACAAGGGTAATGACTATGTATGCCCTTATCACATTTGTGGCAGATTATGAAAATGGGAGACAGGCAGTCCAGAAGAAAAAAACCCAGCAACAATGCAAGTGTCAAACAACATTCCTAGTGTTTAGTAGACATCTATGAGGGTGACAGTAGGGTATGACAATGGAGATTAATGACCAATTATTCACCTTCACTTTATTGCAGCCTTAAACAAAAATATCTGCAGAACCATTATTTTCTCAGATGCACTAAAGTAATGGTAACTGGTCACATAAGTGCTATTGATGAAAGATTTAAACCAGTCTTATGACGTCATATTACCTGACTGGTCTTCTGGTGTTATACCCATGATATTCATGGACTCTATTGTATGCCGAAATTCCTGGGAATCATCAACCCCAGGTACAGGGATTGAACCAAAACTGAGGAATCTATAGCTCTTGGCATCTTCCAACAGAAACTCCTCTGCAAAAAAAAAATAAAATTTTAAATACTAAATATGAGTTTTAAAAAATAATGCCTTTTTAGAGGTAATTTTGCAGTGAACCTTAAACAATGGGTTCAGTGAACAGTGACCAGGCTGTGAACTATAATAACTTTGCAATTTGCTTACACAGGAATGACCAGAAATCATACCATAAAAGGGAGTAAAACTCAATAGTTAAGTAATTTTAAATCAAAGTTTATGTTAAATGCAGGATTAACATTATTAAAACCTCATCACACCTTACTTAGTATGTTTGATTTGACCACCAACAGAGGAGCGATACCCATGTTGTGCTAGTCAAATTTTATGTATGCACTTTGGACCCCAAACTACAAGCTGATATTCATAAAATACCTTGCTACAACAAAAATCTCATTCGCATGAAAAATTCTTACAAATGTTTTTTTTTGTCACTGCATATGAAAAACTATGATGTGCATATGTGATTTTTTTGATATTTCAATAAAAGGAGGAAAAAAGCTTGCCATTTTAATATGATAGAATCATCCATTTAAAAGATCTGTTCCATATGCTAAGAAGCCCATCATAAACTCTGGTAAAGAATCAAGGTATATAATTAAAATTATTATTCAACTAAAGTACCATAAGTGACACATTATGTGCCTGTCACTGAAATTTTTGTGCAGAAAATCGTTTCTTTTTTAAGTCAATGACATTGATCTTGGATCCCAAACTCGACAAGCCTAGTCCCACAACCACTTCTTAATAAACTTGCTTTCCAAGCATGATGAAGAAGAATAATTCTCATCCATTCACATCAGCCATTTCCATTGTTAATTGGGAAATCACCCTGAAATTTCTGTCACATCAGAATCTTTTATATTTCCTCAAAAAAAACCAGAACATCTGTATTGTGAATTTGAGAATCACTATCTTTTTTGTCATGTTGGAGTTTGTTTTTCTTTCAACTAACTGGAGCATCACTTTGCTGCTTAGAAAAACTAACAGCAACAGTGATTGATCTGTATGAAATTAAATCCAGTTAAAAGTGTGGACATAGGTTAATCATATAATACTACTCTGAATTTTGGCAACAGGTGTATGTTGTTCTTTATTTCAGAAGAAACATTCCATTTTTATTTTATGAAACTACACCACATATATTTATATTATATGAAATTAAAATGCTTTTAAAGGCCACTTGTCAAAATTGACAAAGTTTTCATTTCTGCTTTGAAGTTTAGTCCAAGCCCCTCATTTCAATATACGTCAAAAATTTCTTCCTCAAATTGAGATTTATGCACTTCTTAGATCCTGGTTGAACAATGTTATTTTTTTTCCAAAATAATTAACAGGAATTAGGCACCGAAATATTTTTTCCTCAACTCTTTACAACCAATGACAAGTAAGATACATCTCTTTATTACTTACCAATGTGCCTTTTATCCTCCATGATGATATTTGACAAGTACTGCACATCCCTAATGACCATATTTTGCAAGTTTAAAAATTGGAGCATGGTTGGGGGTCGATTTTGTAAAAAGGTGGGGCATCATTTTCAGTCAATTGGTTTGATAGAAAATAAAGTACTGTAATTATTCATTGTGAAATGTGAAACACATGGGAATTTTAAACACTATAAATAGTTTACTACAACTTCAAAACCAATGCATGTGCACCATGTATACACAAAATGTTTCTGAATTAGATTAACAATGTGAACAGTGAAAAACTGTGGTAAATATAAAGGAAAACTCAAAATCAAGAGTTTTCTGGCTTTAGTGCTAATGATATACCCAGCAATCCAGTCAGGTTTTAGTAAGAATACAAAGTGAGGATGCACAAAAGAAAAGTTCCCATGTTGTGTAATCTTCCCACCAGTCCTAAATTACCTGCTGATTTTAATCTTTCCAAGTTGACTATCACTTTCTTTTCATACAGGACACCATGCCTGAAACCATAGCCAATGAAACCAATTTATACACAGAGGTAAAACAATAGCAAGCTAATATAATAGACAAATACTGATCTCTTGTCACACCAGACAAAATTAAAGCTAATATCAATTTAAATATTGTGTGTTTCCACATTATTCTTACCCAGTGTATCCCCCAGAGTGTAAAACTGAGTAAAAAAAAACAAAAAAAAAAGCCTTGGTGTGGGAACTGGGGATAAAAATAATACTGACAAATTTTCATCTGATCCATACTTTTTCAGCTGAAATTGGTTATTGTAACTTGCACAACTCTCTCTCTCTTTCTCTCTCACTCTCTCTCTCATATACAAATAAACCAACACGCTCAATTTAGACACAAATGCATTGTCCATTCAAAGAATAATATTATAAGTTCATTTTCCTTTTAGTTTAAAGGCATACTTTTAACAGTCTTTTTATAATCTTTTTGTAGCAAGACCAATACATTACATATAAGCTAATATTAAAATCCATATAAATCATTTCAACTACATGAGTTAATTTAATGCCAGTCATAAAATGTGTACTATCATTGGTTTCATTGAACTTCGTCCTAAAACATATTTATCCAAAAATCAAAGAGGCTAATGATTCATCTTCTCTTTAACAAGCTACATCTGAACTTTTATATCTTTCTTTCATTGCAGCAAAGATAACAAAATCTGCAATGAACCCCTGAATTTGTAATCCAAATGATGGATTTGTCTCTGCAAGTTTACTTATTTCTTTGTTCTGAACGAATGTCTTAGTTAATAATGTGTTCAAAAGATATCTTGTGGTGATCAATGGCAGATTTTTTTAAAAATTTTAAACGCTGTCACGAAAGGATTTTTCACTTGTGCAGTCTTCGAAATCACAAAATCAGAAGTCACACCCATAATCCAGTATCCCAGTTAAGAAAATATTTTCTCCATTTTTCATTGAGTTCTTTCACTTTCTTCGCGAACGATTTTTAGTGCATACCGTTTTAATCTTGTGATAACATTTTAGTGCAACAAGCATTGAGGTTAAACATCTGGATGACATCTTGCTGAACTCGATAGAATCGCATGAGAGCTTGCGAGATTAGGGGAAGTTACTCTGTCATAACATTTCCTATGCTAGTCTGGTTCTCTGGTTTGTATGCTCAGTATAGCTGAGTGCAACGAAGGGAGCATACAAAACAGGAAATGTTGTTGTTGGGCTTAAAGCCGTTTTTCAGCACACGATAAGCTATTCATGGCAGCCAGTATTAATGGTGGAGGAAGAAACCGGGAAATCACCGGAAAGAACCACCAACCCACGAGAAGCTACTGGCAAGCTTTCTCACATATCCACATTCGCCGAATCCTCCGAATCCTAGACTCGAACACACGCAGACAGAGGTGAGATGGCAGTGATCCGTAACAGACAGTGCTTTAGACCACTCGGACGACATCTTGCTGAACTCGATAGAATCGCGTGAGAGCTCGAGATTAGGGGAAGTTACTCTGTCATAACATTGCCTATGCTAGTCTGGTTCTCTGCTTTGTATGCTCAGTATAGCTGAGTGCAACACAGGGAGCATACAAAACAGGAAATAAAAATATGCCTATCATCGAAGTACACATGATGCCTCCCTAATCCAATGCATTGGATATTAAATAAATCCTGATTGTATTTTACAAATCCTTTGCGTTAAAAAAACGCACTGCAATCAATATATGTGCATCAATTTTCTCCAGTTTGAATCCCTGTCAAACAACTGTGTGTAAAGGGAAAACACTGCTTACTAGAATTTCAGGTACATAGAAGAATTTTTAGAGTCTAGAGGATTTATGAACACAATTACCAAAAGCAAGTTGGAAAAAAATCAGTATTTTCATATCAATCAAAAAACTTCACAGGTAAAAAGAAATGATCCCAATTATCATCACATTAACAAGGTAAAACCTCTTTGCAATATGGTATTGGCAAACAATACTACCAGCATTACACAGAGATTGCAAATGATAAGGCAATGATGGAATACAGGGTATTCAGAACTGACACAACACATGCTGGGAAACCAGACAAATTTGGAATCAAGTTTGGGCCAGATGTGATGGAGTTGACTTCAACAATAGTATTTATCAGATTAAGGTGTATTGTGTTGTTTATGATCTTTCATGATATCTAACACAGACCTGCCAACCAGTTTGACCAGTTTTCAGTAAGGTGTAACAAAATATCATAAACTGTTATTGTAAAGCTGGAAAATGTGAATACAAGTTTGGTATTTGAAACATGCAGTGGTGATAAACATTATGCTCAACTGAAAAGTTTGTAAACTACATATAATCTTTATTTACCACTAGTACAGTAGCACAAACAATTGTTCCAAACCCTATGCAGTTCATTGGCTTGTTGCTATCTCTCAACTTTATGTAATTCTTGGAAATTCTTTTTCCATTTCACATGATGATGGCAATCATCTCCCACCAGAGTCATACTCAAATTAGCATGTCATGTCCAATAAACTTAATTGTGTCCTTTCAACTTTTATTCACAAAGAATCTGAATATTTCTTTTTATTCTTCTGTGTTGATTATTAACACTTTTCCAGAGGCTTAGTTTCCCTTTCCTCTTAAACATGACACACCTGGAAAATCTGGTCACAATTAATAGTTAGGTTCAGTACCCATGAATGTGGTGGTCATTGTCTATTTTTAGAGCATTTTTAACATCTGTTTGGTGGTGATACAAGAGTTAGATTTAGGTTAATTGTTAATTGTTTCTGCAACAATGTACAGTGAATAATAAGGTCTTGTTGATGATAAATGAAAGTGAAATCTGTGTATTACTGTATGAAGATTTGTTTACTGTCCAACCTTTCAAAAAAATGCAGATTAACCTTTGAGAAGAACTTCACTGTGAAGTCATCTTTGAAGGTATTTTAGATTAACATATGTATTGATTGTCACCCAGTGGAAGTTCAGTACTGAAAAACAAATCTAGAAAATATACAGTAAATTTAATTTTGTTCTATGTCTGCCTGCTGGGTGCCATTTTTAAGAAATTCAATAATCAACAGTTTGATCATGCAAATGCTTCACATAAACAAATAGGTGCAGTTGAAAGTGCCTGAGCTGCTGCTGTAAAGTTAGTCTGGTTCTCTACTTTCACTAAATTCTTATATGAAACCTGAATCCAAATCAAACATGGGTAAACAAATTTTCCAGACTTTTTGATAATTTTTCCATAGTTTTTTGTTTTTATGCTGCAAGTCCATATTTCAAGGGGAATTTTGTTACGACTTACAGCAAAATCATAAGAGTTGGCAGGTCTGATAATGGGGGGGGGAAAAAATCATTTATACTTTGATAAGTACATTTTATGTATTACCCTTTCTGAACACCTGGAAGAAAATAATTACACCTGTGGATGAGCAATCCAAGAAATCTTTGACCATTTCTTAGGTGAAAAAAGCCTGTGATAAGGAGTCAGATACCTAAAAGGACAATCAAAAACCTATGGGAAGGTATCTATAGCACTAACTTCATGATATGACAACAACATTGTTGTGGTTATTGATGATGATGATGATGATGATAATGATGACAAGAATGATGAAAGAAAGGTAGGCAGAAAAAATGTTATTGTCACCCAGCCCAAAGGCTATATAATTCATTCAATAAACATATAAATGGAGTAGATATTTATGAGATATTTATGACCATTTCAGAAAGCAAATGGCTACATGACTTCCAAGCAAAAAAACACACATGGTACATTATTTGGTTTATCATTGATTACTGTTGAATTAATGCTGGGCTCGAATTTAACACAAATTTCTTTGTAGCCAGAAGGGCTAGTATGCCGAGATATTTACTAGTCCTTCCAAATCTTTACTAGTCATGTCCAAAAAACATTATTGCACACTTGTATTGAGATTAACAACATTATTCATAAATAGCATTATCATATGAAACGCATAAGTACAGAATTATAAATCAAATCCAACTTCAAATTATCAGCCAAGTCACATTTCTTGTTTTTCAAGATAATTTTGATCAAATTCCAGAAAGCGATCCAGGTGTCCTTTCTCGTCCTCCACCTTCACTCTGGGTCCATATGAGGTTTGTTCAGGTCTCATTACCTGTCTCTCTGAAACATTCAACAAATGTATTGCTGGTGATGGATTATTTGTTGGAATATCATTTGTTGTTGTTGTTGTTGTAGAATTTAACACCATTTTTCAACACAAGAGAGGCTATACATGGCCGCCAGTATTAATGGTGGAGGAAGAAACTGGGTAATCACCGGAAAGAACCACCGGAAAGAACCACCGACCCACAGGAAACAGTTGTAGATGCTTTATTCAGTACATGTCCATTGACCTTAATCGTATACAGATCTTTCTACACTGCCATTTAGTTTCGCACTAATTATTTATTATTATTATTAGTTTCGCACTAATTATTGATCGAAACTAGCAGGTTAGCATACTTCTCATGATTGTCCAATCTTGTCACATGAGTGCAAAATTGTCCAGCAGGCGAAATTCGCACATTTCAGAACCTGTAACTTCAGTTTGGTGCAACACAGAAAAGTCAATTATAGCTTGATGAATAGACAAATATATCAGGAGTAAAACAAGCCATAGAATATGGTTATATGCCTTTAAAGATGGAAATAGCAGAAGGAAAACAAGTCATGGGTTGAGTCATGGATTGAACGAAGTATGTGGAAGTTACTGACCTTGTCTTTTATATAGTATGATAGACAGAGTCCTATGTCAGAACGGGTCATGGGGTGGGGTAATCTGAAATATTTTTGTCACTCTGTATCATTGTTTTCTTTCAGATTATGTGGTGCGTACAATTCCTCTGGTTCAAAATCTTCAAAGTTTTCTTCATCGTCATCACTGTCACCCACAAGTGAATTCCATTGTCTCTCCAGAAATCTTCTCTCATTTTCATCCAAATTAACCAGGTCGAAATTATTCAAATCCTCCGATAACCTCCTGTGAAATTTGTTCAAACTCCGCCATTTTGGATACAAATTTCAGCATTCAGAAAACATGTTAAAAGTTCCTACTTTGTTCGATATTTCTAGTTGCATACAAGCTAAACTCACGAGTTCATCCAAATATAACATTTACAAGAAGGAAGTTATTAGAGGTACCCTGAAAGTTATTTAGTCGGGTACTATAATGTTAAAGAAGAACACTGCCCTAAACCGAAAACTTAGTCCATAGTGTTTGCGGACTTACTTCCCCTGGACTGATTTTTCGGTCTGTAGTGATGAAAGGGTTAATGATATTGTAACTGTTTATCATCTGGAATACATTGTTTCAAATTTAAAATTAATTTCCTGCCATTTGTTTTGATGTATATATAATATATGTATGTATGTGTATATATATATATATATATATATATATATATATATATATATATATATATATATATATATATATATATATATATATATATATATATTTTTCAGAACCAATAACTGATAATTTATTATAAGATAATCCATCAGGGTTTATTCATGTAGGAATGGACAATTTCTTATTTAGATGAATATATAAATGTAGCAATGTACAGTTAAAGATTATGGCAGGTTTGCAGGATTTTTCAAGAATTTCTCCCCATTTTATCTTCTCTCATAGCATGAAAAGAGTTACCCCTGTAATACACATACACACAGTGCTTTAGACCACTAGGCCACACAACAGTTGTAATTAATCAAATAGTAGGAGAGTTTCTGTCCAAAACAGAGACAACAGTCCAGTGGAGTACTATTTAGACTTTATAACAAATTTGAGCCTGGCAGATTAATTTGATCACTCAAACAGAAATTAAAAAAAGATTAGGGTGAGCATTGTATAGTCTAGACAGGTGAACTGAGTAGGAGAAGGGTAGGCAGAGGGTTTTCTGTATATCATCACTCTTGGCCACATAAAACTGAGATAAAGATAGGTAGCAAAAATTGTAAATGCAAAAAGAAAATTTGGCATCTTCCAACTCAACAATAAACATATTCTGATAAATGATAAAAGGTAAAGATGTTTTGATGACTGGCTGGTTGGCTGAAAGAATGATTAGATGAATAGAAGGATGCAAAGACAGATAGGTAAAAGATAAATGAGAACAGTTACACACAGTATTTGTATTTAGAAAAGAAAACAGATGCTGTATAGACATTTCAAAAAAAAGATTACATATTATTTTCATTGACCCTGGAGCACATGAACACACCATACATACCAGTCTATATGTCCAACAACCAACTACAAACAACATTGACCCTGATCTGCCATTGCATAATATGCCACCAAAACAGGGTCTATGTTATTTGTTCTACTGATTACTCCTAACAAACTGCATAGACCTTATTTGCTGGTGCATTATGCAATGACAGATCTGGTTCTATGCAGTTTTGCAGTTGGACTCAAACATGTGAGCCTAGACAACATTTATCAACAGGGAGCAAATGATGTAAACTATCTAAACTGGTCTAAAAAAATGTAATGATCATGTACATTCCCCATAACTAGTTCAGATGATAATAGACAAGAGTGCACTATACATGTAAATAGACAACCCCCAGCCAATTGTTCTGTCTGCACATGCTGCATACTGGTCCTAATCATTTCTTTCTAGTGTACCTGGAGTTATTATGCATGCATTAACAATCCTAAACTGTGACAAATCAATTCTTTCATCTTGCAATACCAAATCTTTGCTACAATGTGCCTTGCTCATTGTAGTAATAAAAGGAGAATTTATATCCTTAATAACCTTATTTTTAGTTAACAATCTGCCCATGGAACTTGTTATTTCAAAATTTTAATTTCCAATTTCCACAAATGAGCTCTCTCAATGTCAAAATATTCAAATAGGTTTTTTTTGCATTGTAGAGAAAGTGGGGGAGGGAATAGAGAACTTAAGCTTCCAAGCATACCAATATTAATGATTTGTGTCAGTAAGGTACTGCAATCAATATAATCAATTTAATCTCCTGTGAATCACTACCTGTCATCCTTTAAGACTGACTATTCCATACTCTTTTTCTCTACAGTTCTTATGTACACAGGAGTACACTTTAGGTTCCATGTGATTGCTGAAGGGCTGCAATGGCTAGCATGTAGGACTCCTACTGAAAGGGTGGGGTTTTCAATTCTAACAGATCAGCTTGTGATGTGATATTGGGCAAGAAGTAGCCACACATCAAATGTTTGTGCATCAAACCATTAAATCCACAAAAAAACCATTACAAATAATACATGGCACTACATCAAGGTTGCAAGATGCCACTTGAAGCATATGAGGGCTTAACTTGCAGGACTCCATGAAGAACTGTATTTGGCTTAGACAAGTTTATGCTTGCAAGGTACAGTGAGTGAGCAAGTTAGTGAATGGGTGGGTGGGAGAGTTAAAGTGAGAGAAAGAGAGATTAAGCCCCATAAAATCAAACATATATCAGCACCATTTTTTTTCAGCTTCTTTCATCTATCACTCCATTCCACTACTTTCTTCATAAATCATGCCCTTATGACTAATGAACCCACTTATAACATGGGGTAAGGTATGGATCCTTTTTATAAAACTAGAAAATTCCAAAGAAATTCGCCCCTATTTCTTGAACACGCAGAACATAGTGACCAAAGTTGTTAACTGAAACCTTGATATATCGCTCATTTTACCATAAAAAATGAAATTTGAATCAACATGAAATTCTAAACTTTTAATAAGTGATGTTTTCTTCTTAGAATACTGTAAATAATAATATTAAATGAAATCGGATCAAAAGTGTCACAAAGGCCTATTGGAGGTGCACTTTCAGAAAATTAATACTAATTAAATAAGTTTTGTCATGTGAAATTCATGTCTTTGTTCTATCTTATAGTTCCTGTTAAATGTAATCATTATAAATGCAATGCGCCTTTTGTATTCAAATGTGAAATATTTTAAGCTACCCTAACAACTATGTTCATGTTCATTTCTGTGAAAACCTAATTAGGTGCCAACTGTGTTTTCATATCTGACTTGCAGAAGCATTTTTTGTCACACATTGCACTGAACTGCTTTGCATTATCAAGTTAATTTCATCCTTTGTATCAATTGAAAAGAAGGAGGGTGTGGAACAAAAGTTAAAATTGCAAATCTTAAAGTTACCAATGTTCTGTAACAGCTAAATTCATTTCAATTGATCAATCATTTATAGTGAATTATGGACCCTGTTGTAGAGGTCTAACATTCACTCAGACTCTTATCTGCCAGCACATTATGTGCAAAGTAGATTAGGGATTTTGCAGGTTTGCAGCTGAACTCAACATAATAGGCAAGTATGTACAAGTACTTCACAATTTCATTCAGGCTGCAACACAGTGATACATAGAGGACATATCAAGAACACTACTAAAAAAAATAGCAACAGTTATAAACCTATTTTCTTAAGTTAAAAGAATATATATTAAAGTAAATAAATTAATAGGTTTTCTGGACTTGGCAGCTTTTTGAACCAAGGTTAAGATGCTATAATCATTGGTCCTTTTTTGGAAAATATAACAGGACATTTTTTTGCATGTCCCTGGGCCTCAATGATTTTTAACTGGGATGACAAGTTCCAAAAGAGAAACTTGAGTTGGGGCTCTATGGCTTTCTGTTTCAAAAAAATAATGTTCATTTCAATAACCAGGACTTGCTACAATGCAGATGTACATGTGTATATTTTACTAATGTCAACATAAATATTCAGTTTGATAGTTGTAACCTAATTGTCTGCAAACTGAAGCTTCCAATAGGAATAATACACTTCATGCCAAGCTTACATAACTGAACAGACTCATACAAAACTGTCCATCAGCACAACTACCAATGTTGTTCTCATCATCAGTGTCATCATCATCATCATCATCATCATCATCATCATCATCATCATCTTTATTATGCTGGTCAACTTGACTGATTTGAAATCTGCTTTGTACACTCTCTGTATTCATGTTAGGCATTAGCAATTTGTAAATAGAGGTAATGATTTAATATTGAATGTATGAAAGAGTTGAATGATGTCCAGCTTTTGAGCCTTGGAGAGCAAACACACTGGACATATGTAATGAGTTTCATAAATTTAATATTAAATCATTACCCATTTGAGTCTTTTTATCAGTTTTTATTTCATTAGAAATTATTAAAATAGAAAGAAGAATGAACAATTTTGTTGATTCTGACAGATGCTGTACCATTCTTTATACTCCCAAAGTTGAAATAGTAAGAGTAGATTATACATTTTTGCTAACTATAATTAAAAAAGATGTATCCATCCAAATAAAAAGAACATTTAACAAATACAAAATAATTTGTCAACACAAATTGTCGAATGTGACTTGATGTCACATCGTTTGATATGGTGCACAGTATGGCCATATTGAAACAGACAAGACCGTTTTTTTTCCCCAAGTCCCTTTCATGAGTCAAATTAAAAAGTGGCAGCAAAAAATGTTTTTTTTTAAAAACAACAACAAAAATTCCAGAAGGCAGGGTTAAAAGTTTTCCCACGATTGCAGCCAATCAGTAAAGATATGGCACAACAACTTCATGGCCTTATTTGGACCAATCAGAATCATGTAAAGTGATATTTTTATCGTGTGGTAATATAAAAAATAAGAAACTGCACATTCTATAGGAAAACTGTATCGACTATATGATAATGGCATGTTTGTCATTTCTGTAAATAATAAGGTGCCTCTTGCCCCGTCCCTCTAGACCACTAGAAACTGACATTATCATGTCTGACATAGAAAGGTTTTTATCTTGCTGTGCTTAAAGTGTTTATTCTGTATGCCACACATTTTCTACAGAACAGACTTTAACATCCGGCTTCTTCAGGAAACTGGCAAGGGAGATATCAGTAAGGACTTGATTTATCAAACAGGAAGTAATCAATGTACTTCAGTATCAATCAATATATAAGTACGATCCAGAACTGACATCCTTAAGAAATACAGCCCAATGGCTGAAAAAGGAATAAATATACATGTACCATCATTACTAAGGAGTATTAAAATCTAGACGTGTTGATTTTACAGTGTATATAGTTGTCATGCTGCATGTCAAACTTATTATATACAAAAGGTCTAATTTTGCTGTTCTACTCATGTTACATTCTTCATTACTTCTTTGGGCAAATTATTAACTAAAATCCAACATTCCAAAAAATGTTTAGTAATGCAGTTTTCCTTTTGCACAGATAATGACATAATGTGCAAAAGTTTATATGTTAAACAGAAGCAACATTTCCATACAATTCTGCCACATCATGGTGAAAAATAAAGCAAACTAAATGGAAGGGCAAAGTTCAAAATCAAACAGGGGCCACAACTCAAGCTATTCTGCCAGAAATTACTGAAAATCTCACTTGACCAGAGTATTCCTAATGTTGAGCGTCATTAATATAAATAAGATTTCATACGATGTTGTCCTTCAGAAGTTATCATACATATGTCAATAAGGTGAGTACAACTGGAAACTGCACAGACCCTAATTTGCCATCACATAATGCACCAACAAATCTTGGTCTATGCAGTTTATTAGAAACATTAAGTAGAACGCTAACCCTGATGTCAGCACATAATGCAATGAAATAGCATGGTCTATGATGTTTGAAAATAACTATACATTATTGGGCAGAAATAAAATTGTTATGACTGACAGGACAGGATGGAAGAACACGTGGAACACTATATATCCCTCCAATAAAATTGTGGGGCATAAAAATGTGGCATGGAAGCAATTAAGCAAACATATTTGTGATGTAAACAATCTAGAAGTAACAAGCTGTCATATAATATTGGTTTTCCATTATCCTGGAAAATGAACTTAAGTTTTAATATCTGCAATGGCACATCAGGGTCGATGATGTTTGCAGTCAGAACAAATAGGGCATGTTACATTCTTTTATTATAAATCTTTTTACATTTTCAATGAATGTTAAAAAGCAATCCAATTTCACATATTTAAAGTCAAAAGTTTGCTGTATGACACTTCACTGCAAATGACAGAAGGGAATAATATATACTATCATAAAATACCCTGACCCACTAAGTCAGGCAAATCTAGCGGTACAGAAAAAATTAGCAGCATAGAGGAGGTGACTGCTGATGGGGGGGGGAGGCTGATTAAGACAATGTAATAAGACAATTCAAGAGCAACAAGATATAAAAAAAAATCTGGTAAAAATACCATGTTGATACGGCTTTCTGTTCTGAATAAATGACAAAAATATTTTCAAAATATCTGCCATGGTGGTCACATTGTAAATCTGATGTATACCTCTTCCATTTAAGACCATGTAGACATCATAAGAAGTCTTGTGGTGAATGGCCCATGTCAATGTGACTCTCATGAAGAGTAGCAATAAGAAGACTTTTAAGATGGTTACAGTGCCAGCTGTATTAGACATAAGATCAGCAGCTATTTCTTTCTGGACCTAACAGATATTAGATAGGACCATCCATTTAGAAAGAGTCATAACAAGATTTTCAAGCTGGCATCTTTGTCAGTCAATGAATACTAAAGAGGATCCTTTTCCATTTAGGACCATAAGAAGTATTCTCCTGAAAACCGCAAATCAATCTCTTCAGAAGTGGTAGCCTTAAGGTTTTCAAGATGGCTGCCATGCTGACATACTGGATATCAAAATGTAATCATTTTTGTTTAGGATCAACTAGAAACCAGTCTATTCAGATGGAGTAGCTATAACAAGATTTTAATGATCGCTATTGTGGTGGCCATAATGGATGTCTGAGAAGCACCATTTTAATTTAGGTCAAACTAGACTGTGGGATGAATGTATGTGGAAAGTTTCATGGCAATCTTCCAATTAGTTTACAAGGAGCTACAATAAACATGCTAATAGACAACAGACTATCTCATACACTCTTCTGGTTTATACACAGTAGAGTGAAAAATTGTCTGTAAATTGAGGGTTATGGGTGGTGCTGGATCAGCATTATTTTTGTTTTTGGAGTTGGATAATAATGAATTTGGTTTGCAAAAAAGATGATATGAAATCAAAACCTTTGTAGTCAATGCAAGTGTTGTTTTTACCACCAGTTATTAACAAATGCTATTGCTTAGGATGTTTGAACATTTAGAGTAATGATGATAATGCCCTAAACCAGTGGTCTTGAATATGTGGCCCACCAAGTGGTATCATGTGGCCCACAAACTGATTGGTGTTACAACATGAGAGATAGCAAAGGTGGTGTGGCCCTTGGGCCATTTAAAATTACTTCATGCAGCCCTCAGTGTTTTGAGTTATAACCCATGCCCTAAAGCAATAAATATGCAGCTTATGACATGATTTTGATGTAATGTGAATAGTGAAAGAAAAATGAATTAAGAAATACCAAGTTCAAAAATAAAACAAAAAGCACATCTTACTTTTCTGTTGTGGTGAAGCTCCACACAAAAACTGGTAGAAAATGTGGAAGGTTCTTTCTCCCTCTGCTTGTCGAATGGCTCGGGACTTCTCTAACAAATCTTATTTTTTGGTCAAGGTACTGAACTATTTTCTCAAGACATTACAAATTTAACAAAGTTTTGAAGAAAATACACTGATTGCTCTTAAGCTTTTTAATCCTGAAGCAGATAAGCAACCCTTTCCCCAAGTGCAAACCACCAACAGTTTGGTAGCTTTAGATGGTGGAAAACTAGATTGGTTGTTGTTCCAAAAGAAAAATATGAAATTCCTAAAAATCATGTTATGGCCTCATCATTGTTGTGACAATAATGACCCAACACATTTATTACTTGCATTCTTCCATTTTAGTGAGAACCTTTCCTAAAAAAAAAAAAAAAAAATTTAACTGAACAATTTTACTGTAGAGTGCACACTGCATAAGCATGTTTGGATAGCCTTCACATTTGTTGGTTAAGCTGTTTTCGCAAATTTAACCCAGCATGCCACATTTACCTGTCATGAAACTGTGCCCTACTTCCCAGCTCTATACTGTCAACATCATTTATAATAAACCAAAGTAGATGGAATTACTTAAAAGTAGAGAGAGGTAGCTCTAAAATGACACCATATAATATAGACTTTCTACTCTAATCACAAAATACATCAGCGAAAAAATCATTTTTTATACCAGATATTTTTGGGGCCTAAAATTACTGGTTTATGAAACTGTAGATTGGGTCTAGATTCAGATTTTTTGGCCTGAGATCCAAGGCAGACGGGTCTCAACTGCAGATAGACAGGTGAACATTTGCAATAAAGTAGGATAAGTTTGAGATTTGAAGTAAAAAGTGGCCAGGTTATAAAATCATAGGTCCAATAGGCAAAACAAAAATAAAAGAAAAATAAAATCCAATTTCTATCTTTCTGCATCATAGAGTTTGTTAAAGATTCTTTTTCACATATGTGTAGAAACACTGCAAATTTGGAGATTGTACCAAATCTGGGTAAGTTGAAACAATTTTCTTCATGAACATTTTCAGTTTTTCCTGTTTATTATGGTCGTAATTAAAAATGACAAATGACTTTTCACAGCTTATCTTTTAGCTGCTAACACTCTTTTTTTTTTGTTTACCTGACCATATACACAGTCCATCTCTCTCTCTTCAAAGTATGGTTATCTTTCAAATAGCAGAAGTGGCACAAAATAAAATTTGAATAAAATCAATCACTGAACTATAACCAATTAAATTTAAACTTAAATGACACTTGCTCTAGTAAACCTAATCATTGGAACAGCACTATATATATATATATATATATATATATATATATATATATATATATATATACATACACATACATATATACATACACATACATATATACATACACATACATATATACATACACATACATATATACATACACATACATATACATACATAAAACTACATGCATGTTTTATTGCAAGTTTGTGAAAAAACAGACACACACACACACACACACACACATACATACACACACACACATACACACACAATGAATGTCAAATGAATAACAACAGTAAATAAAGTATACTCAGAGTATGTACTATTCAACCTGAGTTGTATAATATCATTTTTCACATTGCATATATTCAAAGGATACAGGTTTCTATGTTGGCTCCAGATATATAGCCAGATGCATCAAAGTTAATTCTAATAAATTTACCCTGGAAAAGATGATAAAAAGAAGAAATTAAGTATTTCACAGTCCGTTAACAAATTAACCATTTATGAAGAGACAGTTTTATCAGAAAAGCTGTTTCTTTAAATAAGATAGCACCTGTAACCCACATCTACATAAATAAATTCAACAACTCTAAAATGCATACAAACTAAATCTAAGAAACATAAAATCATTAAAAATCTAGAAATCTTATATGTGTCAATAACCTTGGCCAAAAATAAAAGTAAAAGGTGTAAAGCAAGTACCTGATAGCACCAAGATTCAAATATCTTTATTATATTGAATTAACAGAAGAAATTAAAAGCTCATTGATGGAAATATTTTTTATATCCTTCTTTAAAGATATTATCTGGAAACTATTATTGTCATATGACATTCAATTTTCTACTTACAGATCAAGTAAACATTGAAAAAATCTACAATCAGAGCTCTTCATAGCTAAAAATACAATAGTTCAGATATATTTCCCCAAGTTTGAAATTAAGTGTACTTTTTAAATCTAGGACCAGAGGTATCTGTGAAATACAAATGTATGCTATGAGAAGGAGCATTAAACTTCAAGATGTTAGTCATGCCATTCTGAATGTGACAAATGGCATAGGGAATAAGACTAATTTAGGTCGCATTTAATTATATGCTTCTCTTTGAGTGAGCATTTTTAGAGTGATTCTGTACTATCATTTCAGATGTGCATAGGGTATCGAAACTTGAACTGATAGAACAATGAATACTGATTGAATGCTCCATAAAAAAATATTGACTGTGACTACAACAGAGAAAGACACTAACAACATTGGACTAAATGCTTAATATTAGATTCTTTTGCATAATCTTAACACGTTTACAATTTTCCTTATGTATTTTTAGTATAAATTCTCAGTGTAAAATGCACAAAGTTACTGCATATCTACAGTTCTGTACAACTGTCTGAATGAAATTACCATTTGAACAGCAACCATCTGACTTTTTACACTTAAGCAATATACAGACCACTCTAAATATAACAAAGGCAAGGGGACCAAACCAATCACATATCAAGAGTCTATTAAAGGGGCTGACACTCTAATAGCTGAAACAAATATCCATAAATTCAAGGAAAGACTATTTCTTCCTTTTAACTGTGTAGTGTTGAAATCATCTTTTATACTCTTCAGCGATAACAAGATTTTCAAAATAGCAGTGCTCTGCTGGTCATATTGGATATCAACTAGGCACCATTTTGATTTCTGACCAATAAGACATTCCAAGTTTTCTGGTGGAAACCTTATGTCGATATGATTTTCTGTTTTGGAGAAGACATGAAGGAAAAAAAACAGATGCCATGGTGGCCAAATTCAAAATCCGATTGACACCATTTCTATTTAGTACCAACTTATACATGTCAAGATGTCTTTTGGTGAAAGCACATGACCAGTCGTATTGGATAAGTAGTGAAAACAAATTGTGGTTGTCATATTCAAAGTTATAGTAGCGATCACTTTTATTTATGACCAACCTGACATTATAAGAAATCTTTCAATGGAAATCCATGCTTAAATGACATTCAGGTGAAATAATGTTACAATTTTCAAGAGGGGCACTGCAGCAGGCACAATGGATGTCTGAATGGAAACTACAACTAGGGATCATAAGAAGTAGTTTAGCAAACCCCATGATACGATCACGCATTTAGGAGTAGTGATAACAATTTTTTCAATTTCAGACATCAGGTCCAAATGTTGATATGACCATCCCATTCTGATGGAGTAGCAATATTTTAAAATAGCCACCGTGGTAGCCATATTGATATCGATCACCATTTTCAATTTGGACCAAAATGTTAAGTCTTCTGACAAAAACCTGATGTCAATACAGTGTTCCCCTATGTCTCATTATAATGCATTTCCAGATATAATGCAGTGCTTATATAAACCCCATAACCAAAATCATAACATACAGTAAAAGCTGTAATAAGCAACCAATGAAATGAGCGACCAATCATTTTTATTAAATAAATACTGTTGCCACTGACTACCTGCAAAATGCAAACACTATTTTCTGGCAAAAAATAAATTTCAAAACTAAACCTGTCAAAATGTTAGGACACACCTACCAGTTATCCAGCGATCCTAATAACAGGCTACCTGGGTACCTGATCAAAGGAATATTGTATTAAATGTGAACCTTAAGGTTCGTACATTGATGGTCACAAAGTCTACAAATTCTAACTCTCTGTCTATTAACAGTAAAACTAAAGACTGGAAAGGATTTTGCAATGTGATTCACAATATTCAATATCGGCTATGAACAATTTCATTATAAATGATATTACTACATGATTTACCTACAATATCTAGAACTGAATCTTACAAAGTTATAAAAATAAGTTTCCAAATTGTAATTGTTTTCAGTTTTAACTATAACCTTTTGTAAATACTCACAAATCTTGAAGAGTTGTCATTCTTGATGGTTTTGGCATTACCAAATGCTTCCAGAATGGGGTTGGCCTGCAACAGCTGATTTTCAAGCTCTCCCTATTTAAAGACGATTAAGGCAGAGTTTAATTTACAGCAAGTGAATACCGGTAACAATAATAATGATGATGATGGTGGTGAGAACAATAACAGCAATAATCATGGTAGATGAAACAAACTCTGAAAGCACTACACTAATAATTATTTTTCTGTCGGAATAATTTGTATAGTAACTGAAATCATCAATTTTCTACAATATTCCTTTTAGAAAATCATTATTGTAAGGATCATTTGTCAATGCACCTTGCAAGTTCAATGATGACTGGAATCGATCTTGGAAAACCTGATTCCATTATAGCATTGCTTGCAAATAAAGACCACTTTCAATATAATGTTTTCTTTTAAAGATAAAGAATTCTGGTTAACTTATTGTGCTGTTGACAAGTCTTAGCCATACATGCCAAGTTTTCTGGAAACAAATCAGGGAGATTTATGTTCAAAATCAGGGATATTGGGTCCAAATCCAGGAGATTAGTGTAATGACTATTTTTTTTCTCCTAAGTTTGAGCATGAAGTGCAGATTGTACCACAACTGAGTCAAAAATCTATACTGGTTAGAGACCAATTCTCACTGCATACCAATTGTCATAATAATAACTTGCAACCACAAAGTTTTGGTTCCTGTTTAAGAAATAAAAAGAGTGATTATAGCTGACAAGCCCAATCAAAAATAAGTGTCAGGTAATTATTATTAACAGAGTTATTATTATTATGGCACCAATTGGTATGCAGCAAGAATTTGTCTCTAACCAGTAATTTAAAAAGTTGTACAATATGCATCAATTTGTTTTGTGTTTGGTGATTCACCTCTGGTGGAGTGTACTACTTTCTGTACAACAGCAAAGGACGATGATATTCTGATTGTGATGTCTCCTTCCACTGCTAAATTGCTTCATGTGAGCAAAAGTAGTTCAGAATATAATTCTCAATGGGGAATTATACCAGAGGTTTATTTCTGAATTGATGGATAAGGCAGAAAACAAAAACATTCCATTGTAATAACTTGATAGTCTGGTTCCCTGGCCTCTCTCCACTCTGTTACTCTTTGTTATGAAGAGTAACAGAGTGGAGAGAAGTAATAAAACCAGACTAACTTGATTGATGGAATACAGTAGTTGTGAACAGTGTATTGAATGTTGTTTTAGCTGGAGATATCTATGCTTTACATTTTTCTTTTGGCAAATTGGTAGATCAAAACATGGGATCAAAATCAAAAGATTCCAAATTCAAAAGACTCTGGACAGACTTGGCATGTTTGGTCTTAGCTGACACTTGTTTATGAAGGTCACCCAGTTCTAATATCAATATTGCTTCATGATGTGAATATTGTTTTCTTTTTACAAAAGAATGTTTCACAGAAAGAAAAAAAACATCATTTTATAATATCAAACCTGAAAAAAACCTTAATAGTAATCTATATGTTCCTTCAAAATTGCATGAAGCAATCTTGACACAATTTAAATATGGCAATGATAGCCATAAATGAATATATCAATTATGTAAAAGACTTAAAACTGGTTTGGGAATTTAATTGCATAACACCTATTCTCTAATGTTATTATATACCAATTTGATCAAAAATTAAGTGATCAATTGGAAAGGTGACAATGAATAAAATTGGTATATAAGAGATTGTGAAACTTGCATGTGAGCTACATTAACTGCTTTATCACAAATAAATTTAAGCCAAGTTTACTTTAAAAAGGAAAACAAGGTAATAATCTTCATAAATGTTTAAATGCTTTATATCACACAAATTTATTAACTATGAGAGGAAACGATATGCTTGACTACTTTATCTTCCTCTGTATATTCTCCAGGATGAAAAATAAAATGTGGGCTCAATGCAACACTGATGACAATTAACTGTACAGTCATCAAAGTGATTCATTAATTTTGCCAAATGTCTCAAGGTGAAAGGTTGCTTTTTTTTCATCACTACTTTCACAAGCTCACAACTTGAAGAGGCAACTAAGTCATCAAAAGTTGTGGAATGTGTCAACAGGTTTTTTGCTGTAGGACACCTCAGTTATTCCCTGCTATGAATAGGGTAATCAGAGCAGAACAGTTGGCTGATCAACTATTCACTCATCCACTTTTTGGGATACAAGTATATCTTTCCTTAGTTTAGGTATGAAATTTAACTTTTTCTCTTTTTTTTCTTTTTAGAAAAACTTGCAATTTTTTAAAAATATTTGGTATTTAAAATTATTTAACATTTTGAAGATATGGTGTCCCAAAAATTATTGTTTTGGTTAGGGTACAAAAACACACATGCCCTTTACAAATAGCTTTGAATTATCTCTTATCTACATTCTTTGAATTGTGATACAACTGAAATGTAGGCTGGAACTGTGTCAAGTACATGAATATGGGGAGTGGTTCAGATTGCCATAGAACAATATTTCCATAGACTGCAATCTGCTCATACTCCTCTCCATAAAACTTTTCTTCCATGATAAAAGTACACTCAATACTGGGTACCTAATGACAAGGCCATAGAATCTCCAAATACTGTGATTTAAGTTAAACATATAAAAGGGTAAAACTAATTTTATTGATATAGCTTACCTTTTTCACAATGGAAAATCTATAAGATACATACAATTTTTTTTAAAAAAAAGTTTTAGAACATGTACACTGACCCAGGCTAACTTCATGACATAGCTACATTCTTTTCCTTGGCATTGACTAATGAAGGACAACATAATGGGATGAATGGAAGGCCTCTAATAGTGACAGGTAGGTATTATTACATCGTAAAATTAGTTTGACCCACCCAGCCCACCTCACACTCCATGTTATTTTCAGTATCTAAACATTACTGACCACAGCTGAAACAAAATTACTCACTGTAACCAAAAGTAATTGCTTCGTAAAATAATGGTCCACTGAGCCATTCTTCGTGTTTGGAATAAAATAAAAAGTTACTTTGATCTGGTTAGATAAAGACCAAAAGTGAATGGAGATGACAGCATGTGATTGCCATAGTCATAAAATCATGGAAGGGTGCTTAACTGAGAACAAAATGTAGTGATCTCTTTACTTTATGAGCATAATTCTCACCAATGAAAGGTCTCTCAGTGAGTGATAAGCTCTCTTTATAGTCAAGTTTTATCCATCTAAAAGATCACAGATGCTGAAATATCAGCTATGTCTTTTAGGGAAGGAAAAGCCAACTCTCTACCCTTCCCTTTCCTTTTTTAAGATCCAATATAAACCCCAAGAGCCCTAACTAAGTGAAGTAGTCAACCCTGATCATTTCCAGCAAGATGCAGCTGTGACTAGGGAGCTAAATCAGAGATGGCAGCAATGAGGCAAGTTGGCTTGGTGAGCTGTGACAGAAAATTCTTCCACCCAAGTTAGTCTATCAACAAGTCAAGAAGGTTATGGAAATAAGACCTTGGGGACCACAAAGATCAGGATAATCGGAAGGCAAATGAGGCTGAGGCGACAACCTTGGGCACAATGCTTCTCCACAATGCAGTTGTTTTTTTTTTTGCTTGGGGCCCCATGCTCATTGCTTGTTGCCTTGGTGCTCTGCACATCCTAGGGCTGGGCCTGATAATCTGAGCTGTTGTTGTCCCATTCTTCTGAAGTTCCTGTGATATCAATCTGATGGGTGGGAATGCATAAGCAAACAGATAATCTCACCTTAGTCTGTAAGCATCCATTGCCCTGAACAGTGATCTTGAACTGTGAGACATCAAATAGTAGCTTCTTGTTCAGTCATGTGGCAAACAATTCAACTTAAGGTTGCCAACATAGAACAAGGTCTGTGCAACTGCTTGGAAGAGATCTGTTAAAATTACCATGCCCATTGTCTACAATATTTTTCTTCTCTGGAATGTACTGCTGAGGGGAGTGCAGTTCCTTCTGACTCTGCAAAGTGTAGAAGGTTTCATGCTGAGAGAATGAGCTCAAGTGCCTCTGTTACCTAAGATATGCAACCACTGATGGAGATCATTATACAATGACCCCCAACCTAATCTTAACACCTTTTCTGGGTGAAGCATTGCTAGCCAAGGTTCCAATATGATAAACCTATCTACATCTTAGTGTATTAAGCTGATATTTATATGCTTCAGGTCTGTGAATTTCATTAGCTGTGGCAGCAAGCTGACCACATCTAATCAAAATAAAGTTGTTCAAATCTGAATACTGTTCCTACATGACAGACATGAGGAGCACGCAACTTGAATGGACTGATAAATAAACAATTCTCCACTGCTGGTCCATGTTTGTATATGTACATTTCACTAAAGTACACCTGTAATGGCTTCCCTTTGGTACATAGTCATACTTTCAATGTTAACTTCCAAAGTATTCTTTTTAAATCAATATCCTCTACTATTTTTTGGCCATGTACATTGTTATATGCTATTGGTTAGTTGCCATGACATACTAAGGTGGGCAACTCATGAAATCCAATAGATGTCACTAGGAAAAAGTGATGAACTATGGATCTTCAAAGATGTAGATAGGGATAATGGAGCCTCTTGTCACCAAGTTGCTTTGTGAAGGCTACTTTCTTTCTGGCAAAATAGTCTTTAAAATATAGTCTTTCTGGTTCTAAATGAGTGCACCACCATGAATCTGAATTATCCGTGTACAGATAGGAAAGGGTCTGGTGGTATGCAGTGAACTAAATTCAGTAATTTTCATCACTGTACCACCACTCAAAGTAGTACTAAAAGTTTGATTGATGAGAAATTCAATGTGAGAGAGAATCCTTGTGTTGTTTTCAGACTGCCAACAGGAGAAACTGAGGAACATGTCCATGGAATGTCCCTTTTGCAATAAAACTGCTGCAGAGTTTAGGGTCCACAGAAGAGCAAGATGAAGGCAAAATGTCAATAAGCCCTGATCTGTAGAGTCCTCAAGAGATCTATCCATGGGGAGAAAGGCAAAATGTCAATAAGCCCTGATCTGTAGAGTCCTCAAGAGATCTATCCATGGGGAGAAAGGGAGGGAGGGAGAGAGAGAGAGCATTTTTCTGAGAACATAATAGAGTGTGGATTGTGTTTTGATATCTGACTTAACGAAAGTATTTGTTGTATCGAATTAAAAGCTGACCTTCTTTGTATTACCACGTCAATAGCATCTTTTGTATCAAACAAAGGTTATGGAATAGAACTATGATGAAGACCCTGGACACTGAGGCTCATAATTGAATTATTTCCTGTCTGATGGAATGATTTCTTGTGCACATGAAAGAGTGGAATATAGAAATCAGTATCTTGAAGATCAATGAACACTGCCTAGTCTCCAGGCCTGATGACACTAGAAACTCTTGCTGCATTTTTCATCTTAAAGGCTTCCTTTTGCCAAAGTTTGTTTAGGAGTAACTATTTACCATCAACCAGTTTCTCACATTTCTGGGTATAAAAAATGTCCTGGAATAGAAGGCTGGAAGCAGGATGTTTTGAACCCTCTCTACTGCACCACTTTCTTTAATTTCAGGGTATTTGACAGATAAAATGGATGTCCTTGCAAGAGGAGGTAAACTCTTCTTCACTACAGAACTGAATCACCCATCATCCATGACGCTCAACATGGCTTCTGAAGAGGGCTAATCAATCATCTACTTGTAATGTGTGTGTGTTTGTGTGTGTGTCTGATTTAGATTTTTAATGTAGCTTTAAAAAAATTTTCAGTTATTTTGCTATGATGTCTGCAGTGTGACAGTTTATAGTGATGTCTAGCACTGGGGCATGATGTTGGAGACATGTGGCATTATGTCTCACCCTGTTACATTATCCTGACACCACGCCAACCAGTCCAAACACTCACCTCTTAATGCTGAACACAACGCGAGGCAGCTGTTAGTACCATTTTATAAAATCACTGGTATGACTTGGCTGGAATTCGAACATGCAATCTCCACATCCGAGGCAGGCACTCTAACCACAAGGCCACCGGAGCAGTCTACTTGTAATAAATGAAGAGGGATGCACTACAGAAAGATCAAGTGTCCCTAGAACTAACCAACCCAAAAAAACATCCAAACCCCCAACTTTAGGAAAAGTAGGGGAGCTGGTAGCCTTCATCACCTTGCCCCTTCAGCTTTTCATCTCAAGTGTACATTTTATGAAGGACATGGATATTCCTCATCCCTCCTAAGTCTCTTAGGGGAAGGGGAACTAATCCTGTCTAGTAACAATCCCTCCTGAGTAATGTGCGATCTGCAAACATCAATACTTGCATATGGAAGGCAACTTAGAATAATCATCCATGGTGGTACATGATGATATCTCCCTTGAAAGACACTGCAACATCAAAAAAGAAATTTCTGAAACAAGAAATTTCTTCATGTGAACAAAATAATTTATGATATATAATCATAACATGGGTTGCAAAAGCCTTATTGTTGTTTATACTTATTAATAAATGAAAAGCTTAGTTTACTCAAAAAGTAAACAAGGTGTAAACAATGGAAGACTTAAGAATTATATAAATGTGACAAGCATTAAAAAATGAAAGGAAGAACATGAAACTTCTGCTAAGACACAAGGAGAAAAGTTAAATTTTAAATATGCACAATGAATGTTGATGACCCATTAGAAATTTTCACATATTTCTACAATTATGTGAACCAATAAATAATATGGAAGGTAGGTGATTATTTGGCACATGACTTTTGGCAGCGCCATTTTGGCACAGGTTGTTCTGGTGCCAGTCATATTGGTATTCCAAATACCTACATGGTTTAATTACTGGGTAAGTGTGATTAATTATGTGTCACATTGTGCTAACATACAACTGGAATGGATGCAACCCCGTCATTGTACATGGAGAAACTGATTAATTACTGGCAGAGAGGAACTAAGTATGTGTCACATTGAACTAACAATGCACTAAAATCAATAGGGTTTTTACTAATCCGTTTTATATTTCATTCTAAGTTTATTCATAGGCTTGAATGCATTAAAATAACAGTTTTTCTTGCCAACTGTTATTTACTACTTTTAATGAGAAATGCTTTATATCTGCCAATTGTAATGTTATTAAAGAAACATGAATATTAGGTACTGATACAGTGAATCATCTCCGAGGTCTTAAAGCAATTACTTTTCTTCCATGTCTTGAAAGATGTCGTCCAGTAAAGAGGCACTGTTGTGTATGGGCATCATGGAATCAGACTGGGTCAGTGCCCATGTTATAAAACTACTTAGCACGGGAGGATTGCATGTTTCTCAACAATGAGGTTTTTCCATTGTGGAATTGGTAATCTATTAAACACAAGTATTAGGTTTTAAAAAATGTTGGTCTTGTTTTTCAATGGAAAACCCCTCCTGTAAACAAACATGTTCTTAAAAATACAGAAATAATCGTCTATTATAGTTTTAATAGGACCCCACCCCAGTCCATACAAAGGTTAGAAATTAACATAAATATTTCGGATATAATTTGTCTATTATTTAAGATGCAATGATACAAATATTAAAACAATCAATATTGAAAAGCCAGTCAATGTTCAAGCGCATTACAGACACAAACACTGGCACACATACATACATACATACAAACATCCTTGTACTGTCCAAGGACAGACAAGTACTTACGAGGTTTATCTCCCTGCTCTATATATTGTGTAATGGAGTCCCAGTAAGAAAAAACAAAAATGTTAGCATTAGCAACAATTACAACAATAATAAAATATCAATACTGACACAATGAGCAATCCACATCACAACAATTTTGCAAATTTCCCTGCATCACTTCTGATCACTTCCTACATAATTACTCAGAAATACTTTGTATATGCCAACTACATCAAAACAAATGTAAGAAATTTTACTTATTTCATGTGAACAATGTCAATAAAAAATACTGAAGTTTGGAATGCATAATGTGTTTTACTATTACGCAAACCATTATTTCTTGGCACCAATTTAAACTTCATAAGCAAAAAGGATAAACGTTATCATTCATATTCTTATAGAATTTTGAGGCTGTTATACTATATTCTTTGAATTCCTTAATTGTGATCAAAATGACCTAGAAATTAAGAATTAATCTTACTCTCAAATTAAAATATATGTATCAGAATTCAAATTTTTTCAATACAATACTTTTCTGAATATTTATTATGCAAAGCTATAATTTAATTAATATTAATTTACCAAACATTTGAATAGGAGATTTAATTCTCATAAGATTCAATGTATATACACATAAACAAAAGACGCTTTTAACACAGCCGAACTAATTAGGTAGCTCTACAAAAGTCAACTAATATAATAGTCATATCAAGCTGTAAGCCATATCCCAATGTATCTAAATAATCTACATGTTTTGCCCAAGTCCAATATTGTACTCATTCAAATTCATTCTATCCCTCATGCAAAACTTTAAAGCAGTCATTCTTTTCCAGAGTATACACATGCAATGCTCTTCCGATTTTCTTCTTGTTATTGTGTGAACATTAAGTTCCTGTTAAGCCAAGATAGCATCATGCTGACCCTGCCCTGAGACAATGACAAATTATATTACTGGTTTAACTGAAATTTAAGTTACCTACAAATAGTAGTGTTGGAAGATCAGTCTATTTAAATCTTTATCTTTGGTTAATCAGAAATAATAAAAGATAAAACTAAATTAGTTGGAGATGTGTTCTACATCTCTGATGGAAAATGAAATTTACACATACAAGGAAATAATAATATATTCTACAACCACTTTTCAGAAGCAGAAAAATCCATTTCATGTAAGAGACATGGATAACTAAGTTAAAGTTGGGCAACCATTTTTTTCCCCAATGTGAAAGCCTGGTCAGGAAACTCAAAACTATTATTAAGAAATGATAACACTAAAAATTAAAAGGGATTTTTTTTTTTTTTGAGGCAAACATTTTATCAACAAATTGTCCCTCTGGATACCTATAGCAGGATGCCCAAATTTATCCTTGAGTGCTCGGTGACTTCATTAGCAAGAGGCAGGCCAGACTAATCCACATGCTAGGCTACTCATTATCACAGCAAGTAATCACAGTCCATACTAACAAACCCTAACTATGAACCCATCAAGAAAGGAGACTTGCAAAGGTCCAACTTTTGTCAACACAGTAACATACAGTAATGGTCACTTTCTTCCCTCACTTGACCAGCTGATATAGTGTTATGCATCCTCATTGGTTTGTTGAAGGAAAAGACATTTTCTCCAGAGCAGATGGCAATCTGATTTATGTTGTCTAACTTTAGTTAAAAAAACATGACAAACATAAAAAGAATCCACCCAGTCACAATTGGTGCTGCACACTAGTGGCTGAGGTGCAACCATCAAACAAAAATCATATCTGGAAAGTTTATACTGCTGTTATAAAAGTATCCCTAAGTCTATTGCCATTACAAAAGTATCCCTAAATCTACTACCATTATAAAAGTATCCCTAACTCTACTGCCATTATATAGTATCCCTAACTCTCTACCATTATAAAAATATCCCTAACTCTACTTCTATTATACAGTATCCCTAACTTTACTGCCATTATAAAATCATCCATAAAAAATATCCTTTGTTGTGACCTAATCATAATACTATTCCTAGATGTAACCTAACTTTTATATAAAGAATGGAAAAAGCTAAACAAAAAAGCAAAATCAATCAGAGTGTAGTTTCTATTTGGGGAATGGAATCTAGCAAAAAGGGCCAAATATGATAAACTACACACCCAAATACATTCAACTCAAGCAAAACAAGTTGTTAATAATAACAATAATAACAAAAGAATATGGTTTATGTCTCAAATGCCTTATGAATTTATCAAACCTATACAGCTGAGATCTGAAAAGCAACATTCATAAAACAGGTGGTGTTCTCAGAAGAAATAGCTGCTTTATGTGGTTAGAGTCTGACTATAGTTTTTGAAGTCAACTATCAATGAAATATGCCAACCCTATCTTAGAAGATATGTGAATTGAGTAGAATAGAACTCTTTTAAGGCCACTCATTGGTTTGAAATTAGATGTACCATATATACTCTGTACAAACTGGTTCAAACAGCAAAGCTTACAGACCCACATCTGCCATTACACAATGTGACAGCAGATATATTTTTCAGCCGCCCTGACATTTAAATATATATCATATACGAGGTAGAGATGTCTCTATAAGACATATAGAATACCCATGCTAATATAATGCAACTGTAGAGCAAAGCTCCAAGCTAAAAAGGGTCCATAAAACCACCAAATTTTGTAGGAAAATGGTGAAAATCAAACATATATGGTGTGACAACCGACAAGCCAGTCCCTCCCCCCAATATGATGGGTGCATACAAATATCCCTTTCTTTTACCTGCTTGGCCATTAAAGCAAGCCTACTAACTATATCTGAAACATAATCCTAAACATCAACCCATATTATCATGATGTTCAGGTGAATTTTTTTTAAAAATGTCTCATCTTTTCATTAATATGAGAAATATGTAAGTGTGCTTCAAATTCTTTCAATTAACAGTTTGCCAATTATTTAAATATAAAAAACAGAACATTTTGTGCAGTCATACAACTAACATTTTAAAAACAAAACGCAACACAAATAAAGTATATATGGATGCTGAACTCTATTTAATAATATATCCAAAAGAATTAAATCACTTAACATTTCAGCAAAAAAAATTATATCCTTATGTCTGTGGTGGAACACATAAATATGTCACTCAAAATAGGTCACAAATACAGGGCTAATTTTTTTTTCTTCTAATTACCCCCCTCCCGTTTGCTTTATGCCTTGGGGCAACAGTCCTAAATAATTTAACTATAGAACCTCAAAGACTGTTTAATCAAAGTACACTAATAAGACTAAACACAAAGACTTAATGTGTCTGCCATTACAATTTTTAACACTGCTAACCACAGCTTTATAACAGTTTTATTTGCAGACAATTTGTATAGCTTGCAAATTACAAGCCAAAATAGAAATGACCATGTCTTTGATGCATAGGGTGTTAAATTAATAAATGGTAACTGAATCATTGCAGTTTGCAACTCAATAGGGATGATATGAGAAATGAAGCAAACCATTATCAAAACTCAACCACATATATGCAAGCCCTAATAATGACAACTTTACAGAAGATGATGACCGATTTATCTTAACTCATCAACCCCTGGAGATTATCTTGTTTTTGCCTGCAATGGAGGTGGGAAATGCATTTTGGGGTTACATCTGAATGTTTTTTTTGTGAAAAATTCATTTGGCTGGAGGCCTAGTTGTAATATGAAAGTTATTTTGGATTGGGTATTTCATTTTCGCATGTGCATGAGGGTAAAAAGTTCAATTTTTTTCTTGCCTATTGGACCAATGATTTTCATGTCCTTGTCCCTTTTTACTCCATATCTCGAACTTATCCAATCTTTTGCCAAGGTTGACCTATCGAACTTATCCAATCTTTTGCCAAGGTTGACCTATCCATGTGTGATATAGACTGGCCTGCTTATCCATACACAAACTGCTTCCAACAACCAGTAATTTTTGACCTAAAAAATAATGTCTCAAATTTTACATTTCTCAGCTGTATTTTGTAACTGTATTTTGTAATGGAAGTATAGTCTAAATCATTTGTATCATTGCAGAGCTACTGTCTCTTTTTCTTTAATACCACCTGCTGTGGTTGTTGGTAAATGATGTTGACAGTACTGTGATTGGTAGCAGGATACAACCTCAGGACATAAATGTGGCATGTGGGGTTAATGAGTTAATGAAATCTTTATGATGACAAGTTATCACACTGTGTACTATATTATATTGAGACTGCAAACAACTTATTGTAAATGTGCTGGCAATTCGTGTTTTGCATTTTGATAGCAGTTGTGATGCTTTTAATGTTACCTTTAACAACAGCATATCTGTACATATGAATGGTTGTAAAGCTATCTGGAGTTACCTTTGCAGAAATACAAAATTAGAATTACAATATTTTTTTAAAGTGAGTATGCATCTAATAACTCTTTCTTGGCAACTGTACTGATACTGTAGGATCCATAAATATTGCACCCACAACTGTATAGATACAACAGTATTAGTCACAAAAAATTCCTTCCACAGGAAACAAACACATTTGATGGTGATACATACACAAACAAAAATCCCAGTTATGAGCCATCAAAAAGTCACAACCTTTACAGAATAAATGCTTTAGTTTAATTTACTGTCTGTTAACAGATACAAAATGGTAACCATGTAAACAAACATTTACAGGAATCAACATGTGTATGTATATATATATATATATATATATATATATATATATATATATATATATATATATATATATATATATATATATATATATATCCACCAATTCTGAATGTCTTGCATAATCAAGGATATTGTGCAAGAATATTGCATGCATTTTATTGTATAACTGCATTTATAAGTTAGTGTTATCCTTAAATGTAAATTTACTTTGAAATACAGAAAAACCATGTTATTAATGCAGGAACTGTTGCAGACTCAGGGCATAAATTAAATTTAATTGGGGATCTCCCCCAAGTGTATATGGTGTTAGATGATGCACATTACCAAGTAGTGCACATGTATCTGACTGCATTATACATTTTTCATCATGTATAAACATTCAACAGTACAATTCTAATTATGTTTTCATCCCATGTATTAAACCAAGAAATGTTTTAAATACAGAAAATTGTTAAAATAAAGATTAAAATATGACAAACAAGACATTCACTAGCTGAGTGAAGTATGGCATGCACACTATATACACACAAACACAAACTTGTCAGCTGTAATCATAATGCTCAGAAAAAAAAGTTTCAGTTTCAAAATGGTTCAATAAAATGGCAATTTTTTTTATTCCTGCATACTTTTCTACATGTTCAGAAAGTTTTGGCAAATGCTGTAAGTTTACAAATATCTACACTATCTGAATTAGAGCTACAAGCAATATTCCATGTAACCTCTAAGCACCTACATGCCAATCCTATTCTAGGGCTGCATTATCAGGATCAAAAACCACCTGCCCATCCTTGTGAAACATCATGGGAAATACATGCATGATCACTGCTTTCTTTATCCTGTATAGAGAATTTAGGTTGCAAGGAAAATCAAGTGATGGACAAAATCCAGCAATTCCAAATAAAACTTGAAATGTAATAATTAAAACACACCATGAATCTCTAATGCAATTATCTGTGTTAATTAATAAAGTACACAATTACTTTCTGCTGGTGTATTCTGTGATCCTTCCCTCAAATTCAAAAATTAATATAAAAAAACTACCTATCACTATTCTTTACTTTCTCAAAAGGTTTATGCCTTGAAATGTTGGTAGCAACGGAGTTAGGGGTGCAATGATAACCTGTTCTAATTATCCATATGATTCACACAGCCAAAGATACACTATTAACCCATAACTAATACAGCTGTTCTGCAGTTTCGCTATTGCTGAGTGATAGCATATCAGTTACTGATACTACTGATACTGTTTGCTAAGCTGAATACTAGAGCATCCTCATGGCTGACTACGGAAACTGATAATAAAAAACATGGTTACGTTTATATTCATTATTTCATTAGTTTTTGCTGGATTTCAGTGAAATAAAATGCAGCTTACCTTGTATAGTGTCTGTTATTCATATATTTCCATTTTATTTACTCCTACAACAATCAGACAAGAAATCCCCGTTGCATAAACTGTGTTGCATAAACTGTTTTGAATCGCACAAAATAAATCATCATCATTTGAATCAAAATCACTTACATCTAGTGTTGAAACGGGACTAACATCATTATCTGATCAATGATCCATTAAACTCTTCCATATTGCTTGCACTGAACCCTTTAAAGTCACAAATATCTGACTAGGAAAATGAATTTGGGAGATATTTCTGACTGAATACATTGTAATACATCGACTTGGAAGACATTTTCAATTACTTAATGCATATTTGTGCTAGAAACATCGATTTTCATTGGCTTTTTCACCTGAGCATGAGTAGAAGGGTAAAAATTGGATTTTTTTTTTTTTGCTTAAGGGGGAAGGGGGGCATCATTTTCATGACAAGACCACTCTTCGTTCTCAATGCCCATCTTATCTTACTTTTTGCAAAGGTTCACATCTTTGTGTGCAATCCAGACTGGTCTGTCTTAGATCTGAGGCTAAAAAGTCTAAAAATCTGGACACAAAACCAGAACACAATCTCAGACGGCTGGAAAAAACTTTGGTCCAAAAAGTGACATTTTTTCCTGCAACTCAACATCCATATTATTTGGTATCATCTAAAGCTACATCTGCATTTATATAATACCACCCACTTTATGTATCGCACATGACCTTAATGCTGCAGAGCTCAGAAGTGGGCTACCACCTCCTGACCCGTGAGGCAAGTAAGTGAGGCAATGAGGCGCTAGGGGTTAATGAGTTAATCTGCACATATGTAGTCATGCAGAACATCTCCATGATTGTAGTATAGTTCATAGAACTTCTAAGCATGGCATCCAACAAACAAGATCTGTTGAGACAAAAGAGAATAAGCCTCTTAAAATGTCTCTGAACAAAAGAATAAAAAGGAATATTTGGATTTTGGGGGCAATTGGCAGGGCAGCAGTTACATTAATTGGACATGATGCATTGATTTGAGTGCCTGTCATGATGATTGCTGTCGCCATGTGAAATTGAAAAAGAAAGGAAAAAATATGAAAAGTTTAAATAGCAAGAAGCCATTGAACTTCATGGGATTTTGAACTTCAGTTTATGGAGGTAATGAAGCTCCAAGAGTATTTTAGAAACTTTTTACCATTGCAACATCTCTGTCCAATTATACTTCTCAACTTTTTAAAATGAGTTATCCAACTTGACAATAGTAGTAAATGATATTTTGTTGCACTTGACTGGAAATTTTTCTCACCAAAAAATATTCACTTCCTGACTGAGATAATCTTAGGCTTGGCATGTCTGCCATGAATAATTATTGCTTGCCTTGTTATTCTTTCGGTTTAACAGTACATATCATAAGTTGTGTATCATAATGGCATAAGAATATGGTTTCATCCCTGTGCATAATTTGACTTCAGATTCTAGTCTTGACTGTTTGTTATTAGGTGTTGATTACATATAAGCAAATTCGTTTTTAGAGTTTTCAGAGCTTCCTTGTTCATATAAGGAAATTGATGCAAAAAGAAATATCCAATTCACAAGATGTTAATAAATTTTTTTCGTTAAATCCCAACTGTTTTTAGAAATCCACCCATCCTTTAGCACTTTTGGTCATAGACCCGAGGAGCTTATGGGATGGCCTGTTGTTTGTCATACATCATCCATCCATTGATTAGCACTAGTTGGATATTGCTGTGTCTCCTACACAAATTGGATCACTGCCATACAACTTCACAGACTTGCTCATCCAAAGGTCTTGTTGGGCCAAAAGAAAATGATTGTCTACAGACATTCTATTCCACCACAGTGGCCATCTTGTTGCTGTTATAATTTCAAATGAATGGTCATATCAACATGGTCTTTTCACCAGAAGACTTCATATGATTTGTAGTTTGTCCTTAATGAAAATGATGCACACAAGCTTCCAGTATAACCACCACAGTGACCATCTTGAAAATCTTGATTTAATACTCAATGGAATTTGAAAATTGTGCCCATTTATTTTCAAATATAGCCACCACTGTGACCATCTTGAAAGTCTTTTTATTACTATTTTTCTTTGATGGGAAATTGTAATACTAGTGGGTTTTCGCTGATACTAAATGAAACTGTTGCTGATTTGACACCCAATATAGTCACAATGGTCGCCATCTTGAAATCTTGCTATGGCTAATCCTGTTAAATGGAAAGTCATTCTGACATCAGATATCTGAAAATTAAGCCAAAAAGACATCAGATGTGGTTATCATGGTAGCCATCTGGAAAGTCTTGTTTTGGGTGTTTTCCTAAATGGAAGGTCATGTCAACATGTAGTTCTTACCAGAAGACTTATTATGATATTTAGTTGATTATGAGTGAAATTGATTTGATATCCAATATGGCCTCCATGGCAGTCATCCAGAGTCATTTTATTCTTCAGAATTGATGATCAGGTTCACAGAAAAATTTATTATGATATCTACATGGTCATAAATGCAGATGATGCCACTCCTTCAGAAAGGAATGGATGCTTATATTGGCATGGGGTATTCACCTAGTCATCTAATTGATGTCTAGTTTGACCTAAATGAATGTTGTACATATCTTCAATATGAGTTTAACTGTAGCAAATTTGAAAATATCACTCAGGAATATCAAAAATGGTTTCAACACACAGACATTAAAAAGAAATGATCTTATCTTGAATTTCTGGTAGTTCTTTTTGGACATAGTTTTAAATCAGTTTTGGGTGGGGGGTGGAATTTCCCCATAACATTTCTGAACTTGATTACATCCTGGTGAACTGTCCTGTGTTTTATGTTTGATAGTTGACAATTTGGGTTTAGAAAGTCTTGACACATTTCAGATCCTTTTCAGTGAAGTGCATTTACATATGACAACTTGATAGAAACTGTGTGATCTGCAAGGAAATAGCCAGCTCAATGGAACTCCACACCCTTGACTTGACCTCATGGCAAGATGTGTATCATGGACCATTTTTGGTTTTCACTGTCACAAGTTTCACACATGAGTAGTATCTTCTGAAACAGAACCAGTCTATAAATCTCATCATTCACTTGTGTCATTGAGTGACACACCAGATGGATAGATAATATCCATTGTTAGAAAACATATTTTGACAGTTTCAAGATTACATATTTTGATTTTGTGGCTATGAAGCCATACAGATGGTTTTACTGTAAATAGTGTATATACTGTTATTTCTGGAGTATAGATTTTCATGGATTTCGTAGCACATCTAACTCAAAATGGTAAATTAAAAGACCCATCAAGCCATAATCCTTCTATGAAAACAGAATGATCCAAGCGAAACTATGAATTTAAGAACTGACAAAATGTATTTCCAGTACCATAAAAATTGATACCCAGGAAAATGAATCAATTTACTGTATTTTAATTGTATATAATTGAAACAATCAACCAAAGGTAGATGCATGTTTTGGACATTTTTCAAGGAAAGTCTTAACTGTGCCAGAGGTGAAGAAGTTTTTTTTAAGGCAGTGATTCATTGGTGTTCTGACCAGAAACATTTAATTTTTGCAGGTGTTCGGGGAACTTCATTGTGTTCATGTGATATCATTAGCCAGTTTGTAATCATGGTTTAGTCTGGTTCTGTAGAAGCAAAATAGTGAACATAGAGACAGAGAACATTATTTTATGTACAGAATCAGTATGGTAGACTGGAAGTCTCCATTTTTTCACCAACATATCCTGTTCCCTATGTGGAAAAAATCCCCCATACTACTTGCATGTTAATTATAGGGTGAACAATCAGTTCTGGTCAGAGTTCCAATATTCACCCAAATTGACTGTTCTCTTGAATACTTTGTAGGTCCTGTTTGGAATTAATGGTAGATAGGATACCACTAATATTGTTACTTAATTAACTATCATCTGTTGCTTACTACCAGCACCAGTTAGGTTAGTGCTTGTCATACAGTACACACATGGTGGATTATGGATGTCCCACTCAGTTTAGAGGATGTGGACAGTGGGGTAAGGGATTAAGTGCCCACTTGAGCAGTGGATATCCACCCAGTCAGATTCACCATCCCCCCAGCCTAGGTAAACCACTCAATCTAATAGAAGTCCATCACAAATGTTTATTGCATCTGTTTAAGAGTTTTATTGCACCCCTTAAATTCTATTGTATTTTCTCCATGAATCAACACACTAAACAAACTGATACTGTAACCGTAACATGGCAGGTATCAATTTCATACAATTATTAATGCAAGCTGTAACCTTTCTTTTGGTATTTATCAGTGGCCAAGCTAGAGATACCTAAAGATAAACATGAATAGTTATGAAAAAATGAGGTTTAAATTTCTTGGATATCATTTTACCTGTGGGTGAAAGATCCTACATCAGAAAAATTGCATAACAAGATATTCCTGTGGATTGTTTGCATGTAAATATATCTGTTGGTAGATATAAAAATGAACATTTACATATTGTTTTGCATCAATTTTAGTGTGAGATTTCAGAAAAGTGCTCTGTATACTAGTTATTAATTTGTCAGTTTCCCTTTTGTTTCCATACTATCTTCAATACCCACTTCAAAGAAATTATTGAAAGCAGTTATGGAAAGAAAAAATAAAACCAGTCTAAGTTAGATTTAAGATTTTATTCACTACACCCCAAATTAAAAAATCATGTACACTCCAGGTGCTAGCTACATTTTAAGGCATACACATTACGCATGAGCAACAGCCCAACAATTTTGTATTAATTCAATTAATTTTCTAGTCTTGAGGATTTATTCTTTGTTAAAAATTTTCCTTGTGGAAATAACCTCAGGAATATGAGAACATTGACAAAGAGATTTCAGTTTTTAGTCACTACACAACAAACAAAAAATATTGTGCACTCCAGATAGTGCTGCAAGTTCTTTTATCTTCAGCAGTCATAAAATATTCTGTTAGTCATTCCTCAGGTTGCCTGTTATTCTTTAAATTCCTCTGAGGGAACTGTTGCAGGCACATGTACTAGTTTTTGTTAATTAAAACAAAAAAGACTTTACAACACTCATCATTGACAGACTAATACCAAGTGATGTGGTTTGTAATATTGCTCTCCTCCACCCCAACCCCACCTGGGCCAGTTCCATAGTAATTATTTTATTGCAACAGCTTGTTGGTCAGAAGGTTTCTTCTGACCCAGACAACCCCATTTTTGATATTTGGACATTATGTAGAGGTGTAAGGTCATTGTTGAAAAGATGCAGTATTGGCAGTAGAGTAGCTACTTAAGTACTAGTCAGCCAAGCAATTTATTATGTTTAATTTTCTGAACAGATGAGACAAAACTACCCCATTGATGAAATATGACTTGGAGACTCTCCGTTTGCATTGCCAGTCACATGATGTGAATAGTTTTTAAACTAAATTTGATTATCATGTTGTACTCTAAAACAGGCATTTTAAGTTGTAGTTTGAACTTGCATCAAGGAAATTTTACAAATTTGTGTTTAAAATATGGGTTTAATAGAAAACCCAAATTGGTTGATTTCATGTGAGTACATCTTCAGATGTTTGATTTTATTTTGCAAATATTGGATGCTGTTAGTTACAACAAGAATTTTTAAACTCATGAATTATATCAGATTTTTTGGATACCAGTGATTTTGAGCCTGAAAATAGTATTAAATATGAATTAGATGCACATACATAATGAACAAAAATAGATGGCATCACCCTTTCAAGAAATGAAGAAAAGGCAGGATACCTACCAGATTAAAATAGACATTTTAAAAGTTGAATGCAATTTTCATTTCTTTTCTGAAACAATTTATTGCTGTGGGATCATGAGCTACAAAACTAGATTTTCCTGTCCAAGTTAAGATAAACTGAATGGAAAAGAATGTAAAAAATGTAAAATTAAGTAGTAAAGGTATTTATTTGATCAAAATACCTGTCTGGTGAAGAAAGTGAGTCCTGTGCCTGACTAGAGAGAAAGAGAATAGCCTTATATGGCCTGAAATGCTGAATACAAATCACTAACAATTAACAGAAAGTCTGAATGTATTTTCTTTTTGTCATGGATGAGAATGGCATATAAATAGATGCTAAGTGTACGTCTTTTCTATAATCTGCATACTGACAAAAAAAACACTTTATCATATAAAAGGGCACCAGCTAGTGATGGACCTTATAAAGATGGAAAAACTTTCAAGTTAATATGTGCATTAACCCCTAGAGGTTTTTGTCATTTTTGCCAGAAATGTGAGTAGGAAATAGAATTTTGTTAGATATTTCTCATTACATTATAATACATGGACTTGGAAGACATTTTCGGTTAACTTAATGCCTATTTGTGTTAGAAACGTTGATTTTTATTGACCCTTTCACCTGAGCATGAGCAGAAAGGTAAAAATGGATTTTTTTCTTCTGTTTTTTTTTTTGTGCTTAACGGACCAATCATTTTCCTGTCAAGACCACTCTTCATTCTCAATGTCCATCATATCTTATCTTTTTGCAAAGGTTCACATCTTTGTGTGCAATTCAGACTGGTCTGTCTTAGATCTGAGGCCGAAAAGTCTAAAAATCTGAATAAAAAACCAAATCATGACTTTGGTCAAATTTTGCCTCGAAAAAAACTCTGGTCCAAAAAGTGATGTTTTTCCTCTGTATTTTGTAGTGCCACTAGAACATCTACATTATTTGGTATCATCGTAAAGCTACATCTGTCTTTCTATAATACCATCTATTTTTTTGTGTCGCACATGACCTTAACGTTACAGAGCTCAGAAGTAGACTACCACCTCCTGCCCCGTAAATGTGGCGCTAGGGGTTAATGAGTTAAAACATCAGCGGTAATCTTGCAAAGTTCAATGACCAACTCCAATGAATCAAATATTAAACCCAAATCAAAAGCAGAAATGGACAAGCCATTTTCATGACAATGATCAACAATGATCCAATGATCGCAAAATTTGTATTTGCAATTATTCACAAGTCCATATTTTGAGGGTCACTTCTGTAACACGTTAAATCATAAGGGCTGGCAGGTCTGTCACTGCTGTTGAAGATTAAATGTAACTTTTATAAGTTTTGTTCAGAATCAATTTTCTGCCTTTAATATGTATGTATTTAGATGTCAACATTATTATACATCGATTCATCAGTGAAATTATTTTCACTCAAATTTCTGTGCTAGCAGATCATGTACGCCATTTTTGCTTTAGTGTTTTACAGAGGATGGTTGTCTCATTACAAAGTGACTGGAGTCCAATGACATGCCCAGCAACTTTGAATTAGCCAACCCAAACTGAAACAGTGGTAGAATTCAAATTGGCAACCTTCTGATGGAGTCTTCCACAGTAATCACTATTGTGTTCATTCTACTCTTTCAAACATAAAGAATAGACCCAGAATTAGTTGATGATGATGGCATATCTGGGTCTATACTGTTTACTGGTGGATGCGCCTCACACAATGTTAATGCAGTAAATATAAGCTTTCAAAATAAATGCTAAACTTAACATTTGACAATTGTCCAAAAAAAAATATAAAAAAATATAAAATGTAATTGCAGTATGAAATAAATCTTATATTATTAAATTTAATTTTCAGTTGTAAAATCTTTTGGGTTTATCTGAAGAAGAAAAAATTAAATAATTTTCGACAACTATTACCTCAAACCTTTACAAAAAAAAAACTACTGTACTTGATTTACCAGAACATATTTTTACAGTGGCAGTTTAAATCTAATTAGCTCTGGTTGTATTTAGGATAGGTTATTGTGTTCCTAACAGGCTACTGAACACAAAAAGTATGCCAAAACATGTTTTTACAGTCTGTTTTTACAGTCACAGTTTAAATCTAATTAGCTCCAGTTTTATTTAGGATAGGTTAAGGTATTCTTATTCTTTAACAGGCTAATGAACACCAAAAATAAATCCAAAATATGTTTTTACAGTGGCAGTTTAAATTTAATTAGCTCTAGTTGTATTTAGGATAGGTTATTGTATTTCTAGTTATTAGGAGAAGCAAGAATGACAACAGAAAGTGCTATATGCCAAAGCTCACTATGCCTTACAGCCAAGTAAGCTTACTATTGTCCAAAAGACTATTCCAGTCAAGGGATGCAAAATAGTTAATATAATAATAAATATTTAAGCTAATTACTCTTAAAGTTATTTCATTTTCATTGCTGCTTACTTATGAAATTGAACCCAGCAAATGCTGCCATGTTTCTAATAGCAAATTTTGAACATTTCAACTGGTGGAGTGACATCAGACATGGATGTTTCATACAAACTCAAATGATTTCACAGTATTGCTAAGAAACCATACAATTATTACATATTAATTCCTGGTCTCTGTTTAGGTAACAAATACAGTGTCACCATACCTGTTCTTTAAATCAAGAATGCCAAGGCTTAACAGTGAAGACAGTGTTAGGGCTGATCTTTTATCTGCTTAGATGCATGTTTAATCTTAAACTAACTGCATAAAAGAAAAGCCCTAGTTAAAAAAAAATCATAAATAAAAGATGAAACAAAGATGCTGTCATAAAACCACTCTCTGCACCAGTGGAGATTCAGTTTCAAACCAAAGTATTAACAACAGTCAGAGTTCCTCGATTTGGTATATTTATGGTCTAATTTTTTGACTTTGCCAAAATGTCAATAAAAATTTACAGAAAAAAAAACCATTCCAATAAATGGAACAAACTGGGGCTGATATAAGAAAATCTTGTACATAGTTTGATTAAAATTCATAAACATGACTTTTCAAGGTCCTCAAAGCACTTTCATATAGTCTAAAACATTTCTGTAATTTCCACCACTTTGGGAACCCTGACACTGCTCTATCATTTAAAAAAGCAGGACAGAGCAGAAATTTTCTTTAATAGAAACTACAATGAACACATTAAAAACATCACAAATATGCAACACTCAAAATATCTGTAAATGCCACTAATGGAAGAGCCATAGTGGTGGATTAACCTACCATAATATGACCAGAACCTGTGTAGTCCATATGTGGCTTTAAAAGAAAAACAAGAGGAGACGGTTTTATAACCATGTCCAAAAACAATTTTAGTTACCAGTCTGAAAACTTAAACTGAATGAATGAATGAATGTTCAGATAAGCAGAGCAGTAAAAGGAAATCATGCTACTAACAAACAGCTTTCACTGCCAAATTTTTAAATAAATGGAAATTTTGCCTATATACTGAAAGCATATATATGAAAACTAAGCAAAACACCTGCATGTTTAGCTGACAATTCACATCGAATTCAAATGTACACACAAAAAATTATGATTTCTGTCACAAAGCAAGTTTTTGCAGTAATAGCATAATCCATGCACAACTCCCTTGTACATGTAATGCAGGTCTACCAAGATGCACATGAATTGTCAAAGCCAAAAAAACACAGAAAAAAATAAAAGGTTGGCTTCAATAGCCCTATGAAGCCAAAACAATACAGGGGTGCAGAAATCCATTATCATAATCAGAAATTTGTTCTTGCAGACAAGCAACATTTTCAAGGTTACTTGTCTGTGGACATATAAATTGTGGCATGTAACTCTAAACAACAGTAGTTCCTGCTTGTCTAGGCAATGTTTACACAAACCAAACTAATACAAGAGAATACCATACAGAAGTATTGCATATTTAGGTAGTGTACACTGAAATTTATCTATTAGCTGCTGAACCAGCTGCAGCTTCCAGGAATATAACCATAAGGGTGCCAATAAATTCCATTGAGATCAGTGTTAACTCATTTACCCCTGATGCAACAATACTTACCTCCCTAATCCCCCAGAATGCCACAATAATATGGCACAGTAAACCTTGCTTGAATCCCAGGGTGCTGTGTTTGAGTGGCAGCATTAGTCTATACCTGTATCCCACACAAGTTAAAACAACACAAACCAATGATTGATTTCAAGCCATTTCTTCATTATGTGGACATCTCACCTCTGTCTGCATGTTTGAGTCTTGGATTGAGCCAATGCAGTTATGTTAGAAGCTTGCTAGAAGCTTTTCTTTGGTCAGTGGTTCTTTATGGTATATTCCCAAGTTCTTCCTCCACTATTTATGTTGGCCACCATGTATAGCCTATATTGTGTTGAAAAATGGTATTAAACCCTACAACAACAACAACAACAACACTATGCAGACAGTTTAACCCATTAAATTGTAGCTTATAGAGACACACTTAACACTGCAGCACAAAAATGGAAAATATTTGATTTTGATAATGCCAGAAATAGAGGAATTATTTAAATTTGAAAATGATGCAAAATGACAAGAATTAGCCACTGAGAGTAGAAAATTACCTTACCAGCTCTGAAGGAGAATTTTTCAGATGTTTTGAGGAATCAGCAAACACTTTTGGGACAATGGAGTTCCTTAGCAAGAGTCTACTTAATTCCAAGCTTGTGTTTGTGAGTTTTTAAATGTTCAGGGAAGAATTCTAAGGAAGAAAAGAACTTAAAGGCCATGAAAAATATGCAAGTCTGTTTGAAGTTTTCACAGGCAGTTAAAGGTTGCAAGAGACTGAACAAGTGGAATTTCTGCCACCATAAAAAAGAATTATTTTATGTGCTAAAGGTTTCAATTATTCAGTGCGAATCTGCAATGGATTTTATGGATTATTAATAACACGAGAAGCAAACTAATAAGTAAATGATTAATTTTTACCTCTATGGCATAGTTCTATTTCTGCATTTTGCATAATATTTTTACAATTATAAACATTATTTCATTGAGAAAATCTGTGACAAATTTCAGCTTAAATGAAGAAATACAACACAAAAAAATATCTAATTCATTTTAAATAGCCCCCACTGTAAAAATCAGCAAATGCTGTTAGTCTCAAAGATACAGGCAAAGGTAAGGCTAACACCTCTCTAGATGATCCCTCTGTGAAGGGTAACACCTAGCTGTTTGCCTCAGGGGTTAAATGAGTCAATACAAGTCAACATTTAAATAGTTCAACTATTCTTTTTAACCATGAAAATATGGACAAGTATGTGTTTTATACAGACAAGTCAACTTTTTAATATACTTGTCTATGGACCATTTGACTATACCAAAATTTCTGCACCCTTGATTTATGACCACATGCTATACCCAAACCAAGCTCCAAGACAAAAGTCTAGTGGTCAGTCATCTATATTTGCATGCCCTTAACCACATGTCATTCTATCTGTTTATTTGTCCTCAAATTTTATAAGTCAGTAGTCTATCAGAGTACATGTCTGTGAGTTTATAAGTCAACTTTTTAATATACTTGTCTATGGACCATTTGACTATACCAAAATTTCTGCACCCTTGATTTATGACCACATGCTATACCCAAACCAAGCTCCAAGACAAAAGTCTAGTGGTCAGTCATCTATATTTGCATGCCCTTAACCACATGTCATTCTATCTGTTTATTTGTCCTCAAGTTTTATAAGTCAGTAGTCTATCAGAGTACATGTCTGTGAGTTTATAAGTCTGTCCAGTAATGTTTTTTCAGGTACCAAATTAGTGAACTTTTTGTCTTTCAGGGTCTAACTTATTGGTCAGTCATGCCATTCATCTGGTAAGTAAACATACCTGAATTTGGAAACTGGACACAGAAGTTCTGGCACCACGGTTGGATGCAGCTACATATGCTAGATACTGGATCACTTTCTTTGTGTTCTCAGTTTTACCTGCACCCGACTCTCCTCTGTAGAAAAAATATACATTATTTTCATTTCTTAAAAATAAACAAGATTGAAAATAACTTAATTCAAATGCTAAAACAATTTTCCAGGAATATCCATAACAAGCAGAAGTAGCTAGTTCAATGCAAAAGTGGTGGTACTGATTGAGTGGTCTATGTGTGCATGATCTGGACTTTTAATGTAACTTCAACAACTTTTCTGTCATATTGCTACAATGTCTGCAGTGTGGCAGTTTATAGTGGTGTCTAGCACTGGGACATCATGCTGCAGACATGAAGCATAATGTCCCACACAGTCACATTATCCTGACACCAGACCGACCAGTCCTAACAATATATTCTTAATGCTGAGCTCCTCGCGAGGCAGCTGTTTGTACCAATTTTATAAGTCTTTGATAATATGACTCAGCCGGGGATCAAACTCACGACCACCCACATCCAAGGCAGGCACTCGAACCACAAAGCCACAGGAGCAGTTTCTGAGTGGTCTATAAGTTCTTGCTTTTAAAGATCATTGCCTTCTCACCTCTGTCCATTTAGGTTTGAATCTTAAGTTCAGCCAATGTAGGTATGCACAAAAGCTTACAGGTAGCTTCCTGTGGGTCACTGATTCTTACCAGGGTTTTTCAATATATAGTCAAAAATTATCACAAGTTTGTTCCTTAAAATATTTCATTTTTACTTCTTTAACATTTTCACTTCAGCGCAATCCAAAATACTAGTTAGACTGACAGACAATTTCAGACATATACTCTTCATGGACCCTGATCACCATTACCAGAATCAAGATTTTGTAAAACCCTGGTGACCCTAATTCAGTAAAACCTGTTGTAAGCAACCTCTGCTATGAGCAACCACCTATCATTTTCAACCACAATCAAAATGCACTGATATATATATATATATATATATATATATATATATATATATATATATATATATATATATATATATATATATATATATTGCAGACCTGGGTCCGAAACTCGGTAGAGTACAAATTTAATTTCTCTAACCTGTATGATAGTATTGTTTGTATTAAACTATTATTTCTGCCTACTATTATCAAGATTCTACTACAGAATCCAGGGATAGCACAGTCTGTTCTGTCTGGTATATATTTATAATTCTTTGGAAAACAAAATCCTATATACCTTGATTTCTTTCATAGGAATCTGGAACAACTGTGTGTATGCGAGTGTGTCTGCTACTGCTACACACCAGCTTATATAACAACTATTCAGTGCCATCATTTATTGGTGATGCGTGCTAAGTCATGACGGTATATGGGTTGGTGCGTGCAGGCAAGGGGATGGGTGCCATTTACTCGATGGGTGCCATTTACTTGTGGACCTGGGTTCAAAACTCGGTAGAGTATGAATTTAATTTCTCTAACCTGTATGATAGTACTGTTTGTATTAAACTATATATATATATATATATATATATATATATATATATATATATATAATCTGTTATAAGCAACCACCTTCTTAATGCAACCTGTGGCCATGATGTCTTGACAAAATATGATTTGACAGTTATGAATGATCACATCACAAAAAAAGAATCACTGAATTTTATTTAATCATTTATAATTATTACTGCTTATACTATTCTCTAAAAGATTATTTTAAAAAATATAGACTGGCTATCGATTTTCAAAATTTTATAGCTTGTGCATGTATTGTGTTACATTTAATACTTGGTTACCCTGAGCTTGAAAGACATCTGATAAAAAAACAACAAAAAAAAAAGGAGGAGTCTAGCTACCAGTTGGTAAATCTATCACCCAAGCATTTAATGACAGTTGTTATAAACTAGAAACCAGGCTAAAGTAGTGGTTATAAAATCAAGGTAGTGGTTGCATACATGTCTTTGGAGTTGATCCATGTTGCTTTTGAGTGAATTAGGTCTTTGCCTATTAAATGAACAAGAGAGAATCAGTTCCAAGTTTCAACTGATATTGTTAAAGGATTGTGTTGTTTGTTGCTCTTTTTTGATGTTACAGTTATTACATCCCACATGATAAGTCACTGTTCAAATTCTTGCAACTGGCTACATTTTAAATTAATCCCTTTATATCCTTTGTGAATTAATCCTTTGACTTTTGTCTCAGAACAAATAATTCCATTCCTGAGTTATTTATGTCAACCAATGTAGAAAAGGCATAATACCAACCAAATTAAAATATAATTTAAAAGTTCGATCAATTGTCAATTCTTTTCACAAACAATTTATTGCTGTGGGATCATGTGCTACAAAACTATATATTCCTATCAGGTTGGAATAAACTGAATGGAAAAGAATGAAAAAAAGTAAAAGTAGTAATGGTATTTTTTTGATCAAAATACCTGTATGATGAAGAAAGTGAGTCCTGTGCCTGACCAGAGAGAGAGAGCAGTTATCATATGGTCTGAAAAGCTGAATACACATCACTAACAACTGCCTGGTAGTCTGTAGGAATGTGTTTTTGTTGTCTTCTCATGGATGAGAATGGCATATAAATAAGTGCAGTATATGACTGTAAACTGCATACTGGAAATACATCCAGTAAATTACATACAAGGGCACCACCTTCCACTGGCAGAGTACAACCCTAGTCATTTTCTGAATGAGATACTATGACCACAGGTGAATTTAGGATTGAACGAAGTATTATGATCATAGTTGTAATCAGGATAAAATGGGTTAATAAGAGTCAAACCCACTTATCTCAACCTCTTCGGTTATTTCAGTTATTTCACCAATACTATTAAGTGGACATTTTTTAAGTAGAACCGACAAATTCTCTCTTTGTCTTAGCATTTTCTCATTGGTTATGTTTATTCTTTTATGTCTTTTAACCCTAATATCTCGAGCACAAAAGAGGGCCAAATTTGCCAATTAACGTTGGTTATATCCATCTCTTTGACCAATCGGCTGTGATTTTTTTCCCCCTTATTGGTAACAAAAATGACCCATCTGGCGACAGACGTTTTGGTTTATTAATTTGTACAAAAAATCGACTGGATAAATAAAAGGAATAACAGAAGAAAGCTACAAGCTTAACCCTTTCATCATGGCAGACCGCATAACCATTCCTGGGCCTGGGGAACTACATCCGTCAACACTATGGACCGACTTTTCGGTCTGGGGCAGTGTTCTTCTCTAACCTTATAGTACCCGACTAAATATTTTTCGGGATACCTCTAATAACTTCCATCTGGTAATGTAGATGTTATATTTGGATGATCTCGTGAGTTTAGCTTGTATACAACTAGAAATAATGAACTGTTACTGTGATTATTCACTAGTACATCTAAGAGCAATTGATCAAGTTTTGAGAACTTTCTAAGTTTTCTAAGAGGTAATAAAATAATTACTTGTATTTTACCTGTTGTGTTACCTGTTTGGACCTGCATTTTAACAGTTGTAATAGATATGCATAATTTTTTTGAATTAGTCATAAAATTTTATTTTTAACCTTGATTTTGACACATAATCCAACCAGATATCTTTAACATTGGCAAAGTTATGTTGTTTCAAAGTCCACAAGTCATTTTGCTTTACAACTCCAAAGTTACTTAGGGTTGAGGACTCTATGCCTACAAAGTTACTTAGTGATGAAAGGGTTAACTAAGTAAGGAATTGGAATCAATCAGTACACAAATAATCCTTAGTAGGACAACCCCATCTTAGCTGCCTATTGTTACATCATAATGCTGATGTTGACCTAGGGCAGAGTAAGGTAGATTTTGACAGTCAATTATGCTACCATACTATACCTACAACTGACTTGGAAGATGCAAAAACAACAGATAAAATTAATGGAATGGCTAATCCTTCTGTTTGTTGGTTGTTACAGACACTTAAACTCAGCAAGAAGAAATAGCAAACAACAAATAAATAACTTTTGCATAATTAAAAGTAATTATTTATTTCTCAAAATACAGGAGTGAAAGAATCCCTATATTGGGTGTTAACTTATGCTACAGTAATATATATATATATATATATATATATATATATATATATATATATATATATATATATATATATATATATATATATATATATATATATATATATATATATATATATATATATATACTCCAATATTGCCAGGTGTTCACTCCTGTGTAAATTTCTTTCTTGGGGAATGGAGATACTATTTTGCAAGAATACTCTTTGATTTTTTTAATTTGCATGTACTTCTTATGATTGGTTATGTTTATGCTAGTTTATGACTTGCCAATAAAATTATCATACTTGGCTAAATGTGCATGTGCAGAGTTTCACATAGCAGTGATGACATGATGACTCACAGGATGACTGACAGTTGGTATGGTTGTTCACTCCAATGACAGTTCACTCTCGTTGATTTTGTCAGAAGGATAACATGCTGTAGCATTCTGTTTACAATACTTTTCAGAGCTGTCAGAGTAAAATGACTTGCAAATTTAATTTTGACACTGGTTAGCTTTTTGTAAAAATGAACTACACCCTGCAAGTTTTTTATTTTTATTTTTTGAGCAATCTTTGTGTTTGCAATGTTGGAGAATATAATAAAGGTTTGTATCAATAATTGACAGTTATTTGTATTGTATACTGGTAAATCTCTGCCATTAGTTGGTGCACATATGCCTTTTGTTGTTAACAAACATGTATATTTTTATAGCATGCTGATCACTTCATCAAACAGATTGTGGCAACAACACTGTTGTTTAAAAAAAACATCCAAAAATATGTGTATGTACATTCTCATTTACTAAGGCACATCATGTACATAATGAATTTCCTTTATCTAGATCATATGTTATCTGGATGCTGTTTGGCAAACCCCTAGGCAGGTTAGGTTACATAACTGGGTTTCACTAGTGTATTGATAAGTATCATATTGTAGCCTGTGTATAATGGATCTTATCCATGTGTAGCACAGGTGTAAGTTTCAACCCTACTCAACTTGTCAATCTATCTATGCATTATATTCTGTCGATTATTATCAATTTAAAATCTTTCTTTTGTAAATATCTATATGTACTATTTACTTTATCTTTAAACAACTACTTGTATTACACAAGGTCTTCACTTGGCAATTAAAAGATTTTAAAAAGCAGAAACTGTAGCATAAGTATCACACATTTTTAGGAAAACATCCCTTATTGTATTATACTTCATTTTTTATAACTTCTGTTGTGATACATGTATTATATTGTCACATGTCTGGACCAGTCTAAATCTCCTATGGGTAAGTTGGATTTTGCTGCTAGTAAACTTTTATCAAATTTGTCCTAATTTGCAGGGTATAAAAATGTTCCCTTGGCACTACAAAGGTACAACAGTATCAAGTGGTTTATGTGACAAGTAATACAGTTTCAGCTGGAAAAGTACTGAACTAGGAAAAGGTAATAAACCTTTCAAACAAGTAAATTGAAAAGACCATTATTCACATTTTCCAGTTTAAATATTCTGTCCAGTATTATTTTTCACATGACTACTGAAGCAGACAGGTTGTGGCCATCATCCCCTTATTGTCAGAAATACAACTCTTCCCATCACATAAATGCTTATAAGTCAAGACTGGTAACTGCAAATTGCATAAACCCAGATCTGCCGTATATAATGAGATGACAGACCTGGACTTAAAACAAACAAACACAGATGTTGATCTGCTCATGCATTATGCAATGACAGATGAAGATCTATGCTGTTTGCAGTTAGCTTCCACTTATATATAGTTATTTACGGCATATACTGAATGACTAAATCCCTTACCAGAGGACATTGACTTCAACTAGAAAAGGGCATGATCTACTGTCACTTTCTGTACAAAAATGATCCTTATGATTTTGATAGAACTGAATCAACCATACAACAGTATGTTCTGCTATACTGAGCCATTATCAACAATACATACAGTAGTTTGCTGTCTGTAAGATGACATCATTTATGCATATATGCCAACCCCTGGCAAGAAAAAGCATAATCCAAATGGACAAAAGGAGTAACCTGAGCAGAAAAAGTGTAATCCACATAAAACATAATAAAATTCAATGCGCATATGTACAAAACACATGCATATTTTCCGCAATTTTATCGTCAGGAAGCATCCATTTAAACAAAGGACCAAATCTGTATTAAATCACTAGTTTTAGTCAATATTTTATTAAGAGCTCTCAGTAAATAGCGCCCATGCATTTATGAAATTTGTTTCCACAATAAAGTTCTGCTGTAAAAGAGAAGTTACCTTTGATCCCTGTGATGGGATACCATATGTGCGAATTGCAGTTTGATCAGACTTATCCAAGTAAGCAAATGTAAATGTATGGACTAAATTAGAACAAACCACTTATATCTATAATCTTTACAAAGTGTTTATAGCTGGTGTATCCTAAAACAAATCATTAAAAATATTTTCAAAATAAAACTATGCAATGAACAATTTTATTTACACTGGCTTCTTTGCCAATCAAAACATACTTCAAACTATTATTCTTTAGAACTGTTTGACAAAAATCTCAAATAATAACATCAAAAGTTTTCTAATCTCTGGGCCTAGACATTCCATTTCCAAAATACTATGGAGTGCTCTCAGTGTGTGAAGGGAAGACTGGAAATTGGCATGGCATAAGTAGGGGTATAATTTGTCAGAACAAGTGCTTAGCATCCAGATCAAGAAATTAATCTATCCATCTAATCATTAAATCAACCATTATTACCACAGATAGCAAGGCTAATCTAGTTAATCTAGTGATGCCAGCATGTTGTAAACATTGTAAAGAACTTGGATTAATTTGCTGCACTACAGGATTGGCTGTGAAACTCCCATGCAAAGGCCATAGTTGTCCAATCTGTAATCTGGAAAGCAACAGGGACCTTTCAGGAGTTATATGCAAGGAAGTTTACCTGTAATACAGTCCAAAACATGGTGAAAACAATGGGGTAAAAAGTGTGGGACCACAGCTGAGATTGAGAGTCATCCCATTACATTATCTTTGCAAATAAAGAGGAAACATCTAACATGCACCAATGTTGTTTTATTAAACTCTTTCTCATGTTACTGCATGGAAGAGGAAACAAGCTAATACAAAAGATGTAGTTTACATCCATAAACAGCTCATTAGAACTGTTTTCCAAACCTCAACTTACTATTAGGGCACTCCTACTAAAAATCACTTACTGTAAATCTCCAACAATATGCCCTCTCATAACTTTTACTGAATTACTGGAAATTGTTTATTTTTGTTAAAATAACACCACTTTTCAAATCATTTATTAGAAGTATGTGAAGCAGAAACATGGCTCCTAGATACCTCTCCATAACAATACAATCTTTTCAAATATTATTTCTCCTGAGAGCATGTCAGTATTCCATGAAACGGAATTGGCCATGTGACAAGCCAGTGATTTCATTTATTGTCAACAAGTCAGTACTTGGTCTTTTTCCAGTTTCAAATGCTGTTCCATATGAATTCTATATTTAACAAAAATAACAAGGCAAACTAATAATAATTATTCAAAGAATGCTGCAAACAAAAATTCCTGCGGTACAGTATATTTTGTATCAATTCTCCATCTCTTGAATCCATATGTGCATCGTTACAGCAATGTACTGACACATTGATATACTGAAGAATCATTTCACCCCTAGTGATAAGAGACTTTGTACAGCTCAAACTTTAAAATATTAACTCAGTAGAACTCCTACTCTCTTGGAAATGGAGCAAAGATGATTGATCTTGTACACAACCTCCATTTTGAGCTGATGCAAAAAGTACCATAACTTGATGGATTAAGATTTAAATAAATGAGACAAAAATTGATACATCCATTTATGGGACTCACAGCACTAGAGCTGCTTCAAGGTATGCTGCAGCTCAGATGACTCTGTCTTTGCATACTACTGTTAAAAGACGAAAGAGTGTATACAAAGAGTGAAAGAGTGTATACAAAGAGTGTATACGTTCTGCAAGTTCTTTTGGATGACAGACTTGAGCAGTGCTGTACTTGGAAAGTCCCAGCTGATAATCTCAGTATAATTCAGATGCTTGCATACTTGTTAATAGTTTAATCTAGTACTCCTATTATGCCATATACATTACTTTTTACTGTCTTTTCCTTGGATGAGTAAACTCTGAAGTCTCTTGGAATCCTGTTGCACTTACAGGGGAAACAGCATTTCACAATTAAACAAGTCATACCAAGTCACAGTTAGATTGGGATTTTTATAATCTTTTAAAGTGCTTAAGGGATCACATGCCCACCCATATGCAAATTAATTAGCTTCATGCATATCCCACCCATCCACATCCAAGCTGATCCTGCTCTTATGACTCTTCCCATGACAAATTCCATCTCATGTGATCCCTCATGCACTTAAGGTTCATAAAATCCCAATCAAATAACTGACTTTGCTAGTCTTGATTGCAAAATTAAATGAAATATCTACAGATGATGTAAGCAAGACTTAAGCAGACATCTGCATATTTATTAAATTAGTTGTTAATTGGTAATTGTAATTAAACTATGTGGCAATTATACACAAAGAAGATGAAACAATGCAGTAAACTTACGTGCACAGGATTGACTGGTCTTCTCGATCTGTATGAAAAGAAAATGAAATGTTTTTAAAAATGTGCAAATAAGGCTATTCATAACTGCTTGGGATTTTTTTATTTCTGAATCTATTCCTGAATAAATCTTAAAGCCCTTGATGACCAAATGCAAAATCGCCTGTAAAATGGTCAGATTTTTAGAACAAATTATAAACAATTCTTAATGGACAACACACACAAACCAGACAATAGGAAAATAACATAGGTTCACATGGCATTCAGTGTTTCGGCCAGATTTTAGGAAAATGAAACCAATTTGCCCCTTCATCTGAAATAGCGGACCAATGGTGTGATCATAATGGGCCATCCTCATAATAAATAAGATCATTTGTATGGTCTATTTTACCTGTTATCAGCATAAAAAACCAAACAAATTACCTTCCTTATTTTAAGATTCTCCTCTTTGATGCCTCTGACTATGCATTACAAATTCCAGTCTGCCCCTCCAACATAATGTAATGGTCAACAGTCTTTGCTGTGTTAGCTTTCAAGCAATTTCTTGAAGTTTGTTTTGAAGGTTGTTTTGGCAGCTATTTGCCACATTATTTTTTTTTGCATACATTGTGGTCTGATTAATCAGGATGAATTACCAAACTTCCACTGTTAATAATGGGAACTGTAAAGTACAATTGTGCCAAGCCAGATGGCTTTGTGTCATGGAAACACACCTTCCCCAGCCTGAATTGACATCAGCTCTGGTTCAAATATTCAATGATGGTGTTTACAATAGTCACTGCTTTGATTCTGCAGAACATGTGCAAGTTTCTAACTGGAGAGATATGCTTTGTAACAACTCTCTTCCTGATTTGTATTATAAAAAGAGTATGGTACCAATATTTTCCTTAAAAAAAATTGTGATGAATGAACCAAAAAAAAAATTCCAGTTAGAGCCACATAAATTAAATGGATGTTCCCTCACAGCACACATGTAGTCAAAATCAAACTAGTTTAATGCTGTGTACATGTACATATTCAGGTTCATGAATAAACACTCCATTCACCTTTAAGTGTACATTCATAGTTGTCTGTTTTGTTGTCTGTATTTTCAAACAGAATCAATTGTCATCTGGAATTTAATTGTCCATACCTCAGGGGTCACCTACCAGGTGAAGTGGGCAAAGAACTGTAAACTTCGCCTTCTTCTGTTAGTAAAGTGAGAATGACTTCGCCCTCAATTTTTCAGATGTAGAATGGCTGTATATTATGACTTTTGAGATGCCCCCTCCCAGTAGCCAGTAAGTTCTGGCACTGGTGTAATCCAAGGTGAAATGCATCAATATATAAATAGTAATTTGCTTTTAAAAATGTGATCTGTGAAGTGTTTTCTTATTTCTTGTTTTTATAAATGGAGATTTTAACAACTGCATTTGCATATTTTCCTGATAAAATCAGTTTGAAACAGTAAATGAAGTTGTAATGGCAGAAATGTTATGTATACGATATACCATATAACTAAGCTCTCTGTATTCATAAATAATTGGGCAAATAGATTCAAGAAAATATATAATAAAAACAAAGTTTAAATATTATGTGATAGGAGATTTAGCCGAAATATTTAATAATCCCTTTCATCACTAAGTAACTACATGGGAATACTACCATTCAACACTAAGTAACTTTCAAGCTCAACAAATGTAGGCAACATATTTTCAGTGACTTGTATAAATTTTATTTCTTGTGATAGGTATACCTATTTGGTACTATTGTAAAGAAGATAAATTCAGGTTTCTGAAAATATTCTCATAATCATTTTATTCTCACAGATGATTATACAGGTAAATCAAAAGGTAAGTTAATGGTATTTTCACTGTATTCTCTATAAAATGTTGAATAAAATGTTGAAAGAGTAATAATATGTGGTCTGTTTTTTTTTATCCATTGTGGTGCTCTTACAAATCATGGCTTGAAAAAATGCAATGTTGACTCAAAATTCAAGCAAATCCAAAGGTGTGTTAAGGATATTTCTACAGGTATTTTAAACCTGAAGTATACAAGGTTTTAAGATAATTTAAATGAGACTAAAGATAAAATAGAACACACATATTGACTGTCAACCAGATTAATATAGCAAACATCCAAGGCAGTATTTTGTGCAATTTGTCAACTTGAAGATTTTGACTGGTATCATCACTCAAATGCAGGTAGGTTTTACCTGGACAAACATGTCATGTGACATAATTTTTCCAAAATTTAATGCATCAATTTCTCACTCCCAAACCAATACTGTCCATCTCTGTCTAATTTCCTTACTTAGATCAATATCAACAGGCCATAAAAATACCTTTTTTTTAGATAACTTGAGGTCAGTTCAAACACCTTTTCGTTGATTTGGGTCAGTCTCTTGCTGCAGGTGTGTACATTGGTATTTGTAAGTCTTGCTATTTATGAAAACACTATATAAAATAGCTAAAAATATTCAAGAGGTGTTCTTGATCCATCAAAAACTTGTGTTGGATCTACAAGTTCAGAAAATGTGGTAATATTACCTTCTGATGGAGATTTTGTCCCCTGAAAAAATTCAGGTCACAGGTGTCTGGTACACATAGTTTAAAACAATATAATTCCTCATTGCTATCACCCTCACCAACAATATCACACCACTCTTGCTGTACATGTTCCATCTCTTCCTTATTTATCTTTACAAGCTCAAAATCACAGATATTTTCAATTATATCATCCCCAGATAATTCCATTCATCATACTAGTCTGCCATTTTGGATCTACTTAAGCAACTTCGAAGATTTCCATTGGAAAAACCCCCTTTCTTGTAAAAGAACCTACCTTAATATCCGAATGTATCCAAATAGTATACAAATGAATCAATTTATGAACAAAATATTTACTATAGTAAATCCCAGACATTGACCAATCAGAGAATTTATTGCCAAAAGGAGACAGGTATATGAAACCAAATACCATTTACAGTGTTGAGTAGGAGTTGTTCCTGGTCCGCTTTACTGGATTGCAGTGTTGAAAAGGTTAATGTAGGTCAAAAACACCTTTTGCTGCAACTAATTACCTCTGAAGCACCGAAAAACACTAAAACACTAAGGATCAAAAACACTAAGGATAGAAGAAGTCAGCAACAAACTAAAATGAAAGCATAGCTTCCATTTTCATAGTGATTAGAACATAATTTTTTTTGCAGAAAAAGTTTCCTCCTTGCAATAAAAACGGTTTCCTCCTTGCAATAAAAACATACATATGGAGGACTCCTGTGGGGGTGATTTTCTGCATCCCAAATCAAAAATTTGCATCCAAATACGAGTAATTAAGTGTTTCTAAGATCTGTGAAATATATGATCAAAATAAATCATTGATTCTTGAATTTATTGTAAATTACTTTGACACCCCTTAGTCTTTCCATATGTGGTCTTCGTTGGTAGGTTGTGTAATCAACCAGCCCTTCAACACCAGTTGCCATCAGTGTGCAGGCTACTCCTAGATGATCTTATGTATTTATCACTCCATTATGGAGCACTATCATGTAGCTGGATTACATATCACATACCAGTCCAACTGCAATCTGCAGAAACCATGCTCTAGTGTTGCATAATGTGCCAGAAGATCAGGGTTTTATGTTTCGGCTGGAATCTGGGCTGGAATCTGGAATCATTTATAAGCAAGTATGACGAGAGATTTGAAGGTTCTTTGTGCTACTTATTATGTTAATAATTCACAAACTTTTCAGTTCTCAGTGATCTGGGATTCCTGCATGGGTTTTATAAAGTCATGAACTTCAGGTTCAAACACTGGCATTCATGCTGAATGTCACAATAAAGAAGGCAAAATTTGATGTTAAAGCCAAGGCATCTGAGGGGTCCTGGGTGGCCAATCAATCTAAAATCTAAATAGCAGCCTTTACACCACTGCCATCTCAAGTCTGTCTCAGAATTAAAGTCTCAGGCTTGGCCATGTGAGAAAGTTGCCAGCTGCTTCTCATGGATCAATGGTTCTTATGCCAGTAACAACAGCAACAAAAAGGTCTGTTGCTTGACAGAACTTTAGTTCCAAGAAGCACTTTGCAATACTTCAGACACAACATTATAACATCTTCATCGGCTTGAATATACAGTAGTCCCCCTCTTATATGGCCACCCCTTCTGCATCAGGAAAGTGGCCTTATAAGGTGGGTGGCCTTTCCAGAGGGGGACTAAATTTTTTGTGAGAATTATATGTACGTAGTAAGAAAGCTTCATTTTTCAAAGCATTTAATATCTTCGTTTAAAAGCAACATTAACCCTTTCATCACGGCAGACGGCATATGCGGTCAAGGGAAATAAATCTGTAAACACTATGGACCGTCTTTTCGGTCTAGGGCAGTGTTCTTCGTTAACGTTATAGTACCAGACTATAACAATTTTGGGATACCTCTAATAACTTCCATCTTGTAGTGTATATGTTATATTTGGATTATTTCATTAGTTAAGCTTGAATACAACTAGAAATATCGAACAAAGTAGAGAGTTTTAGCGCCTTTTCCAAAAGGTTAAATTTCTATCCAAAATGGCAGAGTTTGAAGAAAGTTCAGAGGAGAGTGACATGTCTGACTTTGAGTTATCAGAGGATTTAAATAATTTCAACCTAATAAATATTAATAACAATGAGAGAAGACGTCTGAAGAGACAATGGAATGAACTTGTGGGTGACAGTGATGACGATGAAGAGGACTTTGAAAGTTTTGAACCAGAGAAATTGTAAGCTCCACATGATTTTCTTTGGACGGATATGCAAAACCAGAGATTTGTTTCAGTTTTCCAACAGAGTGGGACCCACCCGAGTGTTAGATGGATCCAGGAAAGCTTCGGAATATTTCCAAATATTCTATTCTGATGAAATTTTGGAAAACATCGTCCATTTAATGAACTTGAATGCGACAATCAAACATGGCAGAGGCGATAAAGGTGAGTGGACAGATCTCATCTTGGATGGACAGATCTCATCTTGGATGAAATCAAAGCATTTTATGGAATTTTAATAATTATGGACACCATGAAATTTGCCAGGGATGAATTATATTGGTCAGAAAGTGATACCACTGGCTTTTGGGATCTAAAAATGGCCAAGTTATGTCCAGAGATGATTTTTTCAGATCAGACCTACCTGCACTTCAGTGAGGACAGGTGTGATTCAAATGACAAATTACACAAGGTGAGATATTTGTTGGACCATTTAAGACTTGCATTCCAGTCTGAATATGTCCCACACAAACAAGCTACAATTGATGAAGCTATGGTACCTTTTAAAGGGAGACTGGGCTTGAAACAATATATGAAAGATAAACCAGTTAAGTTTGGAATAAAGATATGGGTTATGGCAGATGCTGTGTCATCCTACTGCTATAATTTTGATGTTTATGTTGGAAAGAATGCAAACGTTGTAAATGGAAACCTTGGTCTGTCATCTAAGGTGGTAATTGCTCTTGCAAAACCAATTGAAATGAAGGGCTATGAAATATACACTGACAATTTCTATACAAGCTCTCACCTGGCTGATTACCTGTACCAACAGAAAACATACCTGTGTGGAACAGTAAGAACAAATCGTATCTTAAAGCCCTGGTACAATTAAATGCTACTGCTAGAAGAATGTGTAGAGGAACATCAGACTGGCTCATGAGCGGCCATTGCTAGCATCCTACTGGAAAGACAATCATATTGTCTACTATCTTTCATCATGTCACCAACCAGTAGGAGATTAAACTACAGTGCAGCGTAATAAAGATGGAACAAACACTCCACTTCCTTGTACACCTACAGTGACAGATTATGCCAAATATATGGGAGGTGTAGACAGGTTAGACCAGAGAACAAGACTGAATAAAGAAAAGAAAACAATGCACCGATAGAAAAAAAAACTGACAGAGTGTGCATTGTACAATGCGTTTGTCTTGGAGGGTACAGTTGTGGATCATAATCCACCTGGAAAAAGAGCAAGAGACTTGTTGTCATTTCACAGCATGGATGTAGCCCATGAGCTGATCAGAAATATTCAGCAAGGAACAAAAACATTCAAAAGATCAAGACAACTGGACATTGATGAAGAAAGACTAGATGAGAAAGCACACTGGCCTGTGCCAAGTGGGAGTCTTAACAGACTGTGTGTAGTCTGCAACAAGAAGCACAAAAGCTACAAGGACATCCATCCAAGTGTGTCTATGACAGATAATCCCTTCAAGGGATCCAAATCTTCACTAATATGTGGCAAATGCAATGTTCCACTGTGTATTACTAACAAGAGCACCTGTTTTGAGGACTTTCATACCAAGGTGTATTACTGGCAGTGAAGACTTACCTGTGTGGACTTACCATGTAGTCTGCAGGTGACAATTGAATAAAGATTACATGTACAGACATTATAAATGATAGATTCTTCAGTTATTATACTGGTGTCATCAGTTTTATTTTACTTGAAGATAAAAGAAAAACAGCTTTGTGAAATTTATTGTTTTACTCATGATTAACTTTAAAGAATTTAACATGCTTCTACCTATCAAATACCTGAAAGAAAAACTTATGTTGCTACTGGGATTATTCACTAGTACATCTAGGGTCAACTGAACAAGTTTTGAGAACTTTTTAAGTTTTCTAAAAGGTAATTAGATAATTACTTATATTTTATCTGTTGTGTTACCCGTTTCCACCTGTATTTTAACAGGTGTAATAGATATGCAAATTTTAGTGAATTAGTCACACAATTTGATTTTTAACCTTGATCTTGACACCTAATCCAGCCAGATATTAAAATTGGCAAAGTTATGTTATTTCAAAGTCCACACTCATTTTGCTTTACAACTCCAAAGTTACTTAGTGTTGAGGACTCTATGCCTACAAAGTTACTTAGTGATGAAAGGGTTAAATATTGAACAGTTTTTGTGCTATAATAGTTGACTTATTTCAACTGAATATGAATTAATAGTTCTTATTCTTGGCATAAGGGGTGTTGTCATGCACATTGCAGAACCATTCAAAAACATCATTTGAATCTTGGTACATACGCAATTCTCTTTCCATTTGCTTCATTTTCCCACTGCTGCTAAATAACTTATCGGTTATGATGTTATTTATTCGAGTCTTTTCAACATAAAATTGTTTTATTGGAGTCTTTTCTACCTAAATTTGTTTGACCAGTCCCCCTCTCCACCTCTCCTGATATCCAACGTTTTCTGAAATAATCTGAAATAATCATCGTTTAGGTGATGACATGTTAATGTTTGGTAATGAGTTATTCCGATGTTGCTAACTGGATGTTGCTGTGTTCCATTTAATTATGCAGACGACACATTTGTTGAGGGGACGAAATTCTTTTGGAGGACCGAAATTCTTTCTGCAAAGAAGCAACAAGTTGTGTTGTCACATGATTTTTTCAGTCTTTGTCTAGTACCCTGTTTTTCTTTTTAGCCAATGCTGACCATGTGATCTTGACATTACTTCCAGTAATAATCATCAATGTTGCAAGTACAAACTGATAAAATAATTTTTTTCTGCATTTAAACAGATGCTGCGTTTGTCACGTGATTCATTAGTATCAGTCTGGTACCCTATTGTTTTTATATTTATTTATTTTTTTACTCTAAGTACCAAAAACGGCTTGGATAAGTACACCATTTTGATCTGAACAATAGTACATTGGGGCCCTTAAACTTTACAATTATTGAGTAATAGCCATTAATTATGTAAGTTCAACACCTTGCAAAGGAAAGCCATAAAGGCTATCAAACCATTTTCGCTGCAGACTTTGGTCTTGTCCATCAATATTGCCCCTTCTCTGATGTTACTACTATTACTAAGTGTAATCTTAATAATTATCAGTGGATAAACCAGACATCTTATGATAACACCAGTAAGGATATAGGATTACCTTTATATAAGGAATAAAATATGAGTCTTTCTCGGTTTTAAGGAATAAATGGGGCTTCTGGTGAGGTGTAAAGGATATAATATTAACCTTAGTGGTACCTGTTGAACACTTTTTTGAACAACGAAAATCTGACATTGGGAAATAGAAATTGGCTTACTTAACAATTAGAAGAAAAAAAATTGTTCTAGATACATATTACAAAATAAAATGTGGCTTGTGAGGGGTAAATTTTATGTTTTTGCAAAAATATGCTGGCCGCTGGTCGCGTTAGCCGGGTGGCCTTTCGTGAGGGGTAATTTTGAACACAAATTCGTCGGTGCCTTCAGATTCTGGCCGTAAGGAGCGGGTGGCCGCTGGTGAGGGTGGGCCATTCAAGAGGGGGACTACTGTACACAGCTAACAGTGTTTATCCCATGATGAAACCTGGGATGCTGCCTAATAAATGTCTCAATTTAAGGTGTCGGCTTATTATCTGGCATAAATGAAACCATTGACCAATAATGAGTACATCTATATATGGAGTTTCATTCTAGATAAACCAGACATTATAACAAGTCTTTCACAGCAAACCCCCATGCTGATATGACCGTTGATTCAGGAAAAGCAGCTACCACAAAAATTTCAACATGGTCACTGTAGCAGCCATACTGGATATTTAATCAGCACCATTTTCATTTAGTACCAACCAGACCATGGGATGAATATGTGAAATGGTTCAAAATAATCCATGAAGTAGTTTAGGACAAGTAATGATAAAAAGCTTGCACAGTAGAACCTGTCTTGAATGACCATCCCTTTTTCTACTAAAACATCATGGTCTCTAATGACAGGTTTTACTGTATCAATAGACAAAACAATAATAGATCATTCCAAAGCTCCTCTGGTCAGTGACCACCTGACTTTAAACAAAGAGGAAAAATACACAAGAGAGATCTACTGGTCAATAACAAAACTGTGAAGCTTATATGACCCAATTAAATCAGCACATAAGCATGTAAAAAAAAAAACAGGAGACACCCAATGCAAATGATAATCTCCATGCCAACAGCCACAGCCAGTGTGCTTCATCATCAACTGATAATGCAAAACCCAAAATGAAGTTGAGATCTTAGAAGCAGAAGAATGTTGTGGAACAACTATGAAAGTGTGCCATAATAAAGGAAGAACTAAAGAAAGCAAATACACCCTCATGACCTAAAACACATTGATGTTTTTCATAATAAGCCCTTCTTGAAAAACAGTGATGTTCTTCATATACAGCCCTTCTCAAAAGGACATGAGCAAAATTAAAAGTGACAATTTCATGTAAATCTGTGCAACACATTTTTATGGCCCTTACTCATATCTAAAAGGATGCATTTACTTTTTTAAATGACTGCAGTTTCTGTACATCATTGGCCTGTCTGCATTCAAGAGTCTTCTACATAGACAATAATAGCATATTGTTGACTGGAGATTACTGACCAAATGATCTTGATGTCTTGGACCTCAATTCATACACATTACACACTTTTCATATATAAGGTAAAAATGATTATTCTTTGAAGGGGTCCAGAATCTTCTTTCAAGCCAAGATATATATTTATCTTTTACCTGGGGATAGTTTTTTTTGCATATAACATGTTTTTTGGTATAAATCAGAGCAAATCTATTTTTAAGCAAATTGAGGACCAAAAATTTTATCTTTTTCAGTACAACTGTCAAAAAAACTAAATGATCAGTCCATTAAACTAAATTATGCATCTATTTTCTTTGAACTGGTGGGAACAGAGTTGGACAAGACTGAAAATGGTTTGCTTGCCCAAAATATATTTTTTTTATGAAAATATACAATAATAGTACTTTTTTCTTCTTAATTTTTTTAAATTCTTGGCTGAGACTAGATTTAACAACCAATTACATGCCCTAGGATGCTGGCAATGAACTTCTAAATAATTATTCTTTTCCTTCTTTTCAATTTTATCATTGTCTTTGAAGGACATGTGTTTCATACATGCCTAATTCCAAGTCAATATTTTGTCCGGAATACCTATCACTAAACACTAAAGTATTAAATTCCTTTAGTTTTAACACTGATACTTCTCTCCAGCTTTTGAATAAACATAATCAGTTATTTAAAAATAAGTCCACAACTCTGTGAGGGGATTGATTTATACATGTTACTATTGGGGGAAAAAACAATTCCCCACCATTTATTCAACTAGTTCAGCCCCAGAAATTTTTGCAATTTTCACCTGAAATTGGGGTAGTAAATGCATTTTGTAGGTTAATCCTGAATACAACCAAATAAATATGCATTCAAGAAATTTTTGTTTAGCCAGATTCCAAGTTGTGTTAACCCTTTACCTAATATAAGCACCTTTTGGCTATCTGCTGACCTACCATACAAACGCCTTTTGGCAACTCTGTAAACAGCAGCCATTTTGAGCGGGTTTTCCTAGCAACACCTTCAGGGAAAAAAACCCTATTAGATACTACATTCATTGGTGAGAATGATCATTACATCAGATCAAGTGGTCACTGATGATTCTCTGGTTGCAATCTGCTATTTAAAGTAAGTAGGTTGTATTCTCAATTAGACAAAATGGCAGTCTCTGATATCATTCAGTACTTGCCAAGTAGAATCACAACTATGAAAGCTTCAATAACTTAGGTAAAGGCTCTGAGACTGATGTAAAAAGCCCTTAGTTTTTATAAATTATCAAATTCAACTGATTTAGTGATGTAGACGGAGACAAAGAATGTGTAGATTTTGATTATGAAAAATTTCCACCATGGTTATTCACCCAGTTTCACTGATTTGATAGTGAACCACTCTCAAGATTTTAATATACATACAAAATTCTTTTGCTAAAAATAATTATACAGCTATAATGACTGTATTTTACTCTTAAATCTTTCCATACATAATATATGTGTACCAAAAATGTATATTGGTTAAAATTGCTGTTAAATGTAACATGCACTTCACTGCTTAACAGGCCTATGTGTAGTGGACTGCACTTGGTAACTTTGCTACATGCCTATCAAAGGGGAAAATGCCATACACTCTATGAGGGAAAGGGTTAAAAACATGTTTTTATTGGCCAATTTGCTTGTGCATGTGCAGAAGGATAAAAGTTGGTGGGGGGTAATTGGACAAATCATTTTCATGTCCTGCCCACTTTTTACCCCACAACTCAAAGTTATCCTACTTTCTACAAAGGTCTGCCTGTCCACATGCAGTTCAGACCAGTTTGGCTTACATCTTTGGCCATAAGTTCTAAAATCTGGACACTATCTTATTCCCACAACTGGCTAATTTTTGGTTTTAAAAAATCAGGTCTAAAAAACTGTTTTCCTCTATATTTTGTTATGTGAGTAGAAAGTCCAGATTATTGGTACATCAGTCTTGTCTGTAATACTACATATATTTGTATCTTAAATGACCTTGACACTACAGAGGCTACAGAGCTCTAAAGCAGGGTAACACATCATAAAGCCTACAGGCAGTATTGGGGCTTAAAGAGTTACCAAATGATCAACTTTATTCAATCTTAACAATATGAAGAGCTCAGCAGCTTCAAATGGATCTAATTTCTATACTTAACACTTAGTCTTGAAGGGTTTGCAGTCAGAAAACAATCATATCATCATTGCTCTCTCTCTTCATTATGGAATTCAGGTCACTTAGTTTTATCACATATCTAAACAGCTTGCAAGTGTAGGAAGGCTGCTAAAGTTAATTTCCTACACTTGTGTATCTTCTGGCTTACAATAGGACAATAATGCTGATATGACCCTATGATTGCACCAGTAGACAGCTGAAGAAAAAAACACTAGCTCAGTGAATCCAACATTCAGGCTTTTGTAGTCTTAATGTGATCAATCTAAGCACTAGTTTGACTACCATATTACACCATCAAATGACACCTGTGGAAAATTATTAACCTGTGTGGCCCTATTACCACCTTCTATACACTACTGGTTGTAAATACATGTACCTTGAATGGAAACCATGAAAATACAAAACTAATGGGGATTCTAGCCTGCATTCCTTGCATAGCTTGTTTAGCAATCTATAATCTGTTATTTATATTCCCACTTTAAAAGGTTTAAGAAAGGGACAGTGATCTCTAAATTCTGATGGAGTAATAAATACTATTTCCAACCCTGCAGGCTTAATTCTAGGTTCCTTAGGTCTGGTCGGTTGTTATGGGGTTTAAAAGTTTAACTCATTCAGCCCCAATCCAACCTGTAGGTGATATGATTATGATTTTTAACACAGCTTTAACAACTTTTCAGTCATATCACTACCTTGTCTGCAGTATGCCATTTTATAGTGATGTCTAGCACTGGGGCATCATGCCACAGACATGTAGCATGATGTACCACCCAGACAGATTATCCTAACACCAGGCTGACCAGTCCTAACACTAACCTCTTAATGCTGTGCCTCAAGAAAGGCAGCCAGTACACCAAATTAACAATCTCTATGATCTATGACACCAGTCTGTAGGTGTAATGAGCTGGTACCCTAGCTTGCAAGATCATTTAAGATAGAACAAAGTGGCTGGTATAAAAAAAAAAAAACCAGACAAATGATACCAAATAATCTGAACATTCTACTCAAATTAACAAATGCAGAGAGAAAAACATTCTTTTACACTCGATTTTTTTACACCAAAACTTTGACAGTTGTAAGAATTGCATTTTGGACTTTTTGGCCTGTGATCTAAGGCAAACCTATGTGAAATGCACAGACAGCTGAACTTTTGCAAAAAGTAGGAAAAGTTGGGGATTGGGAGTAAGAAGTGGTCAGGAGTTGAAAATGATGGGTTCAATAAGCAAATAACAACAAACAACAACAAAAAAGGAACTCTTACTTTCTTGCAAATGTATGAACCAAACAGCCAATGAAAAAATTGTAGCACAATCAGGCATAATCTATTAAAAAATCTCTCAGAAGCAAATGTATTTGGATGAATTCAGAATTAAATCAAAAATGCATTTCCCATCTCCATTTCAGGCAAAAATGACAAAAATCATCAGGACCAAACGAGTTAAAAACATTTTTCAGCACATGGCAGCCAGCATAACTGGTGGAGAAAGAACATGTAAAAACCCTGGGTAGAACCAATGCCACATGAGAAGAGACTAGCAAGCTTTCTCACATAACCACATTGGCCTGAGACACAAAGAAATGAGATGGCAGTCAGCCATAACTATTAAGTGCTTTCGACCACTCAGCCATGGGCCCCAGTTTTTGTCTGAACTTTACCATGTTCAAAATCAGTGGTTCTTAAACCACAAGGACATTCTAGAGGGTTGCCATGATTATTTTAAGGGTTGCAAAATTTGTCAAAATGTAAAAATGGAGTCATGAAGCTCAGAAAAAAAACTAAATTAAACAAGTGATATTATTCAGGTGAGCATTACCAAGAATACTAATTATTGACACCATTGGTGCTTGGCGGCAGACCATGTAGGAGTGGCTATTCTCACTAACAAGAAAAAGAAAATACATCAGGGGTAGGGATTGCACTAAAACTGTATGGTGAATTCAACATCATCTAAATATATTTTTCGGTTTAAAACTTTATTTCTTTAAAGAAGCCACTAAAGTAAATATCTAATCACACATGATCATTCAGACTTGAGAAAGAGAATGAAATCGAGAACGAACAAGCCTATCACTCCAAAGAACATAATCCTGAAATTATGCTTTGACAGTCTATGACATTAGCCCATTTTAATGTTAAAACATAACTTGTCTGTCAGGTAGAATTATAAAGGATTGTTAAAGTTTCACATTCTTGAGGTAATTTTCATCAAGTAGCACAGATTTATTGAACAAGTTGTGTTCAATTCAGTCTTGAACAAGCAAAAAATTGTTGAAAATATCTAGCAGTATTAATCTAATGATGTTCTCTATTTATTAGAATTATGGCCAGGTCCAGCTAAAATGTCACAGACCTAAACTGAAGAACATCTATCTCATGAAAGAACAGTTTGCTAACCCTTTCAGCACTATATAAATACAACAGGAAAACTACCAACGAACATTAAGTAACTTTCCAGATGTTTCATACATGTAGGCAACAGAGGTTCACTGACTTAATAAGAATGTTATTTACTGTGATTGGAATACATATAGGGTTGAAAACAAATTCAGGTCTTTGCAACTAAGCTCATAAACAAGTTTAGTCTCACAGGGTAAAGGTAAATCAAAAGTTAAATTTCATGGTACTCAATCAAAAATGTTTAATGAAGCATTTAATGAGTAGTATGTGGTGTTATTTTTATCCAATCTCATGTTACAAATCATGGCTTAAATAAATGCAACATTATCACATTTTTGGGAAAGACACATGTGAGTAACAATATTTATAATGCTATTAAAACACAAAAATAAATAGGAATAAAAGGTGCTTTGACTTTTTATATGCATGTAGTAAAGTTTCACAGTGCAGTCCGCTACACACAGGCCTCTTAACCCTTTCATCACTAAGTAACTTTGTAGGTATAGAGTCCTCAACACTAAGTAACTTTGTAGTTGTAAAGCAAAATGACTTGTGGACTTTGAAACAACATAACTTTGTCAATGTTAAAGATATCTGGCTGAATTAGGTATCAAAATCAAGGTTAAAAATCAAATCAAAATCATTAAAATGTACATATCTATTAGAACTGTTAAAATGCAAGTGCAAACAGGTAACACAACAGGTAAAATACAAGTAATTATTTTATTACCTCTTAGAAAACTTAGAAAGTTCTCAAAACATGTTCAAATGACCCTAGATGTACTAGTGAATAATCACAGTAACAACACAAGTCTTTCTTTCATGGTGTCCATAATATATAAAATTCTATAAAATGAACCAAAATGATCTCCAAGGTGAGATCTGTCCACACACCTATATAACTCTGCCACGTTTGATCATCGCATTGAAGTTTGTTAAACGGACAATTTTTCCAAAAACTTCATCTGAATAGAATATTTGAAAATATTCTGAAGCTTTCCTGGAGCCATCTAACACTCAGGTGTGCCCAATTCTGTCAGAAAACTGAAACAAATCTTTGGTTTTCCGGCTTCGTCCAAACAAAACCATGTGGTGCGTACAATTCCTCTGGTTCAAAACCTTCAAAGTTTTCTTCATCGTCATCACTGTCACCCACAAGTGCATTCCATTGTCTCTCCAGACATCTTCTCTCATTTTCATCTAAATAAGACTCTTAAGAATGCTGCCATGACGGCCATATTGGTTGTCAGATCAGCAACACAATTTTCATTTAAAACCAAACAGACTGCACAAGTCTACTGGTGAAAACCAAACCTCAATACGACTTTCAGCTTAGGTACAGTTGTAAAAAGACTTTTTAAGATGGCTGCCATATTAGACATACTGGATATCATATATATCATCATATAAACACTTTAAGCAAAGATATGCTGATAAGGCCATCAGAGTAGGAGCAAGATTTTCAAAATGACTGCCATGGTAGCCATACTGGACATTAACACCATTTTCATATTAGACAAACCAAACACTACAAGAATTAATTTAGTGAAGCCTCATGTTGATATGTCCATTCAAGTTGGAGTAGCTACAAGAGTTTCAAAATGGCGGTAACAACGGCCATACTGGATCTCACATTTTGTCACAATCTTCATTAAAGTAAAACTAGACACAAGTCTGTTGATGAAAACTGTCAATATCATGATCTGGTCTGAAGTGTGTAAAGTTTCATGGCAATCCTCCAAGTTGTTCAGAAAAGATAACAATAACAAGTACACACTATCAAATGAATGTGTCAGACAACAGACCATTCCATTAGCTCTTCTGGGCTTCAACTAGCAGAGTTAAAAACGACTAATATTTTCATTTCACATATAAAATCAGCATTTTCAAAATTTTGAGCACATACTGAAAGATAATTTTCATGTACTTTTATGCAAATACTAAAAGTACATCTTTGTGAACTTTCAATGTATCAAAGGAGAAAAAAATCGGTGGTGGGTCATTTTTTCTAACTGAGAAATAACCATTTGTATGCAATGTCCTTTCCCCATTACTTAACTCAAACACACAAAAATATAAACTACAACTTCTATGTCTTAGTGTTGTGTCAAGAAGTCTTACCTTGCAACATGCTTCTGTATGCATTATCTGCAATAGCAAAAACGTGTGGGGGCACTTCATGTCGCTTTTTGCCTTTGTACAACTCTATGACTTTTTCAGTGTAAATGGGAAGTTTCTTGTAGGGGTTAACTACTACACAGAACAATCCAGAGTATGTCTGAAATACAGAAATTGTGACAAATTAGAATACAAGAGACCACACACTTGCATTCACAATACACTAGAATCTGTTGCATAAACAAATCCTTTCTTCCAATTAACAAACCTATCTTTCAGTGCATTATTACATCATAACCCATTTATGTTGACCTTTAGCCTGAATACTGTATGCCTGATGTGTTCAATGGTGCTACCAGACTATACCTACCATGGACTGACCTGTGAAGAAGGGAACAAAAACAGCTACAAATAATTGAATGATGGCTAATCCTTCTGTTGTTGATTTTAAATGTACCAATAAAATAGTTCTGCTGAATCTTCAGAGAAAACTGATTCCCTTTGAAGTACCAATGTGTATAAATACAAAGCAAATAGAAAAAGAATCTCAATCAGAATTATATATTGTCAAAGTACAACTCTATCATAGGTAAATGCAATTTTATTTTGCTTTATGTTGTGTGTTCATCATCGTCTCATCCTAAGAATATGTCAACAAAATTAACAGCAGTCTAGATAAGGTGCAAATTTATCAGACAACACAGTCACTGAACCCAGTGTATCCCCCAGGAATGTAAAACTGAGGGTAAAAATAAACTTGGTGTCAGAACTAGGGGCCAAATAACAAATGTGGGAGTTAAAAATGTAGACAAATTTCCATCTAATCCATACTTTTTCAGCTATAATAGGATATTGCAATTCACACAACTCTCTCTCTCTCTCTCTCTCTCTCTCTCTCTCTCTCTCTCTCTCTCTCTCTCAAATACAAATAAACCAACACGCACAATTAACACACAAATGCATCATCCATTCAAAGGAAACTTTTATTAGTTAATTTTCCTTTTAATTTAAAGTCTATACTTTTAATAGTCTCTTTATAATTTTTTGTGGCAATATTATAGACCAACACATTATATATAATCTAATACAAAACTCCATATAAATCTTATAAACAAAACGACAGTTAATATACTGCCTGTCATAAAATGTGTACTATTATCAGTTTCATTGTACTTCGTCCTAAAACACATTTATCCAAAAATCAGAGGCTAATGATTCATCTTCTCTTTAACAAGTTACACTTGAACTTTTAGATCTTTCTTTCGTTGCAGCCAAGTTAGCAAAATCTGCAACCACCCCTTGAATTTGTAATCCAAATAATGGATTTGTCTCTGCAAGTTTACCTTTTGCTTTGTTCTGAAAGAATGTCTTAGGTAATGTGTTCAAAATACATCTATAGGTGGTCAATAGCAGATTTTTAAAAATACTCAAACACTGTCACAAAAGCATTATTCACTTGTGCAGTCTTCGCAATCACCACATCACCACACACCGGTAATCCCAATGCCTTGTATGTGCCATATTCTAGTCAAGGGAATATTTTCTCCATTTTTCATTTGAGTCAGATCCACATTTACTCTTTCGTGTTCTGCTTCTTTCACTTTCTTCACTAATGATTCTTAGTGCACGTTGTTTTCATCTGGAGATCACATTTTAGTGCAACAAGAATTGAGGTTAAACATCTGGGCGACAGCGATAGAATCTCTATCTAGATAGAATCTCGGAAAAGCTGGTGAAAGTAAAAGCTGGTGAAATCGTAAGTAAAAGCTGGTGAAATCGAGGGAAATTACTAAGTCATAATATTGCCTAATGGTTCTCTGCTTTGTATGCTCAGTATATCAATGCAAGCAGAGAGCATACAAAACAGGAAACCAGAAGTATGCATGATGACATTGCTAATGATGTTTAATATAGATACCATCCCTATACCATCCCTAATCAAACACATTGGATATTAAATAATATATGATTGTATTTTGCAGATCCTCTGTGTAAAAAAAACACACAGCAAAAAATTCAGTGCTTCAATTTTCTCCAGTGTGTCCCTGATGCACAACTGTGTGTAAAAGGAACCACTGTGTATACCTATGTAAATAAATAAGCAGCTGTTTAAAAAAAAATTTGGTCAAAGAAAATTCTGTTGTCAAAGTTGAGCAAGTAGAATTTCCACATTAATCAGGACTGAGCAAATCTCATAACCTGATGTCCCGGACTAGTCATTTTTGAAGTCAGGCAAGTAAAATTTTCCAAGTTGCTAGCCAGGACAAGTTTTTGTAAAAAAAATGTCAGGTTAGTCCTTTTTTTTCTTGCTTTAATCATTATATCTACTGTTATTTGGTCATTCATACCCTCTGGGCCTACTGAATACTTGATTCTAGCCCCTCTTTGTGTATACATTTACATCCTGTTACCCCTGGACAGCATATTGGGCTAAGTGACCAAATTATCAGCAAATCAAAACATGTCAAACAAAAGAAAGCCAGTATGATCAATTATCTGTGTTGTAAATATTACATGACTTTCATTTGTTTGATTTGTTTTCCAATAGCAACATTAGAAATGGTTAATTGTTGATATCACATGACAATTTGAACCCTGAAGTCATTGTTATTTGGGTGGAGAGATTTGTTTAGTGAAGTGACATGTAATACAAAGTTCCAAGTCAAATTTCATCAAATTTTTTCTGCTAGTTGGTCAGTGGATTAAAGCTATAAAGCAATATCTTAGAAAATAAATCATATTCCTATCCATTTCATGCAGGTATATCTGGATGAAAGGTCATTTAAGTTTGTTAGGCCTGTTATTAAGTGGTTACCCTACCCTGACACCAAAATGGTGTCTGAGAATTCCAACTTTTCCATAGGGAATGGACTATGACCCAATACCCCAACATAAATGTCCAAATATCAATATACTATGTGCTAAATTTGTAATAAAATTAATATTTATAACAACATTTTTATGAAATAAACTTTATTTAAAAGACCTTTGAATTATCTACAAATGCATATAAATTTAGTAATATATACATTTTTTTGTTTAACCATATGGTCATGTAATTATGAATCAGTTATCAAAATTTTTGGCTTTTAGTTAATTGCCATTTCCTGTGTGTGCAAGTAGATACCATGTGTTTATTTTGCAAATGGGGGGGTCACTAGAAACTCATGAATATTAATGAGGCATTTAAATATTGAATGACGTTTCCAAATGGTGGTTTGAAAATTTGCATATGATGACCCTGTGCTGAGAAAATAATCCCTAAAGTCTCGCCAATATTTTTCAACACATTAACATATTTAAATTTTCAATAGACCATTACAAAATACAGTCTAAACTTTCCTTTGATACCAATTTTTTTTTTGAACGTATATTTAAAAACCCGTGTTTAATTTGGAAAGTACGCAATTAATATACACGTTCAAGTGTTCTGTATCGTTAAGTAATAATTTTGTATTTTTTAAATATTTTTGTGAAATATAGTGTAAATTGTATCATATAAATGATCATCCTGATGTTGTCATGTATATGAAGATTTAACAAATTTACTCTTGAAATTTTTTACATTATTTTTCTTCTTCAAAACTTTGATCTAAATACAAATTAATGTCAAAATGTATACAAATTATGTTTTAACATTTAATAAAATGATATATCTGTAAATGAAAATGAAATTTAAACAAATTACTCACCAATATAGGTAGTATGAATAGAGAACAAAATTGTGTTTTACAGATCTACATTTTGTACCATGATAAAGTACTGCTCAGCAATTTTACATGATGAACTATATCTTTTTTTAACTGTTCCTAAAACATTTTGTTTGTTCATTTTCAGTGCAGAAATAGGAAAGTATGGATTAAATTGGACCATACTGCCAAAATGCAGTGTTGATACAATATCATCAAAATCTTGTAAAATTATTGACAATCAAATGGATTTGTGATAGAAATTTTCAACTTTGATAAGAAAAATAATCGTACCTTTGCTGAATTTGCTAATTCTGGATGTCAGTGGGCATTCTCAAAGCAAAGAAAATTTGATGAACTGTTTACAATGTATGCCAATGTTTTCTTCTGAATTAAATGTATTAACAAATATCTTGTCCAGTATCTGAATTGTCTGGTAGAAAAAAATTTAATTTTTTTTAACCCCTTATATTCTTCTTACAATGAAATCTAGTGGACATAGTGTAATTTACAGCAGATATTTGAATTCTACAGGCAAAATTATATAAGACTGCCAAGTTTTATGGAGATATCTTGTTTAGATCAACAAAAAAAAAGTCATGATGGAAATACTTATTTTATTAAATGTGTCAGGTCAGTGACTCAGAAGAATTAAACATAACTTTATATAAGGCAAAAATTCACCAAAATGCCAGTTTTTGCCAGTATTCAAATAGTCATAACTTTTTAACTAATCATATTTAAAAAATTAAAACTTCTGAAAAGGTCTGAATTAGCTCTATAAGAATCAACCATTATAATGCAAATATGTTGACTTCATAATTTTGACTGTTGTTGCCAAAATTAAGCCAACTGAGTGTGATCCCTGATCATTAGGGCTGTCAAAAACCAAGAAAAATTTACCCAGGCACCCATTGCACCATTTAAGGTTACTCTTACTCCTTAAAACAAGAAAAACATGTACAAAGCTAGTTACCACACTGTCAAATTTTCAAAAACCTTGATTGTTGTAGGGTCATAAAATGAACAGCTTATTTTCTTAAACATACATCTCTTGCTGGACACCATTTTAAAAAATTCTATAGCCAAAAGTTTGATCATGCAGAGGCTTCCCATGAATTTAAAGGGTCTGAGGTGCTTCTGTAAAGTTAGTCTGGTTCTCTGACTAATTTCACTATGTCAATAAGTCAGACCAGCATACTGCTGATGATATATGATATTTTGATAGTGTTATCAACAAATTATTATTGTGAATGGATACTTGTAATTAATTTATTATTTCCTGGTTTTTCACTACAGTTGGGTACCCGGCCACCGGTAGACATCTCTACTGATCATATCTACATTCTGTGAGAGACCATGATACATTGAGGGACCAATATATTTTAAAGATGGCCTGTTAAGATTCATTTAAAACTTGTCTGCATTGTACTACCAAGCAATCATAAACACAATACAATTTAAGGAATGTGGATAAGCCACTCTACTCATTTTGATAGGGACACTCTTCTCTAGTATACTCAAGTGTTTCATTCCAGTGGATATACAAAAATTTTACTTATTACTGGTAAATGATCTAATCAATTACAAGGAATATTTCCTAGATGTGCTATAAAATTCCAAATACAACAGGATTACTAATAGGGTAAACACTTGATCCAATTTTAAATTCCTTGAAAACAATATGGTAGCAGGAATGTAGTCAAATCTGAAAGGTTAGGGCATTCGATATACATGTTTTCGGACTTTAATTTTATAAGACCGGAAGTGTAACATTAGAAAGCATAAACACAGTTGTCGAAACGACAGCTTGGTGTTGGGCGGAGGTTATAACTAATGAAACCCATTCAACTCCAAAAAAATGCTAATATTACTCCTTGAAAATGAATTTTGTCTTCAAAACATAGTTAATGACAGAATCATGTGCATTTTGGGGCTTTACTAAGTGGTATTTCCTGGTATGATACTCACGTATATTAAACCAGAGTAATAACGATCTTTTAGGTTATGAAGCACAGATGCTTCATTAAGGCACGTCAGCTCAGCCATGTCTTCAACTTTAGTAAATTTGGGCGGATTCATTTTTTGACAGTCATCCCTGTGAAACTTGACTCTTTTCCCAGTTTCCTCGATTTGAACTTCGATTTCCTCTCCAAACTCCTGCTTTACGGACGCTGCAACGAATCCGTGAAGCTCGTGGGGCACCCATATTAATTTTTTTGATGCCCATTCTGCTTGGACCATAGGATCATTTATTAAATTCCTATCTACCGCCAGGTACTTAAGTTCCTGTTCACTCACGCCGGTATTAGGATCGTCGGCCATTTTGATTTGCTATACCCTAGTACGTCCTTCCTGTTTTTAAAGTCTCTAAAGTGTTCAAGGAAAGTTATCCGTGGAAATATTCCTTGCAAAAATAACTTCAATTAAATCTAATATGTTCAACAATATCCTCGATTCAAACACATTACAAAATTTAGGTGTCAACTCGTTCAAACCTAACACAATGTACCTGGGTCTACGCCCGCTTCTAACCAACTACAGAAAGCTCAGTCACGTGATATCGAGAGGTGCACCAAGGGAGATAATGATTAGTATCATGATTGACAAGATCTTGCACATTTTCCCTGGTCATACACACATTATAAATAGACCTATTATCTTTTCTGCTAACAATTTTCGTCGCTTATAATTTGTATTTGTGTGAAATTAACAAAATCAATAATCACGCAAAAAAAAATAAGTTTATTCTCTATATGTGACAAATTTTAGAAAGGAACGACAGGTATGCAACCTTGCTGAGCCCAGGAAATAACAAGGTCACACCTTTCGAAATGCGACACATGCCGGAAAAAAAAGGAATGCTATTCTAAATAAAAAGAAGTTGTACTCATATTCTATACAAAAACATGTCAATTTATATACGACTTTATGCTTTTTGCATACAAAATTTTAAGAGATTGTGCTATAATCAAACTGCACTTGCCAATTATTCAGTGCTCGTCTGACGTCACATTGTGGTGATCTCATTCTAAAGTTAAAGGTGCAGTCGCTGCCAAACGTTCCTTAATCACCTCTACCAGAGATGAGATAACATTAAAAAAGCATTACCTAATATGGAATAAAGTCAAGAGTGTTTATTTATTCAAAACAGCTATTGTAATGTAAAAAAGGAAAAGGTCATAAATACATGCATGTCTGAAATTGTATGCACTAACTTGACAGGAAATATGCATTTCCTCGTTGTTTTAAAACAAACATAAACAAACTTGGATTTGCTTTCACATAATAAGAATCATCTGCTCGCTATTGCTATATCACCAACTTCAAACTATAACATGAAAATTAATTTAAACAATGATAAGTACAAACATACTTATTTTTGTTTTTGTTTTGTTTGTTTTGTTACTTTTGGTGTTTTTTTTATTGGCGGGGTGGTATTTATGTAATTAGTTATTACAAATCTTGTTTTCCTGCTAAAATGCATACATCTCTCTCTCTCTCTCTCTCTCTCTCTCTCTCTCTCTCTCTCTCTCTCTCTCTCTCTCTCTCTCTCTCTCTCTCTCTCTCTCTCTCTCTCTCTCTCTCTCTCTCTCTCTCTCTCTCTCTCACGAATACACACAATGTATAGTTTAAATTTTTACCATTTATCAATTAAGCCCAGATAAATAAATTTACAAGAAAGAATATACTCTATAATTACATAAAGTATTAAAATATTCATGCGAAATGGCCGACTATTTGCAACTATCATCCCATTTTACATGCATACAGATTTTGAATTTTCAAATATACATGTACCAGGAGTTGGACAGTCTGTGCATATACTTACTGAAATCTCGCGTGTACAATTAGTGTGAATGCATTGGAAGCATTCATATCTTAAAACACACCATCTACGGGCAACTAACAGGTATAAAAGCAGTACGCAGGAATCAAAAGTAACTGAAAGGTTAAAAACAAAAGCAACTTGACCTATAAGCAAGACAACAAATATCAAAAACTAAAAATACTACATGTACGACAGACCTACTCCCCACCCCCTCAATTACGTATATTTTCTAAAATCACACAATTCTAATGTAACATCTAAAATGAGGTGGAAAATCCATCTACATACGTGTAAGCAACAGAAGCCAACTGGAAGGTGACTGGAAGATAATTGCAAATATACAAGATCAAAAACCAAAACACTAAGTATGAGCTGATCATGGAAACAGCAGCACATTCTTTACTTATGTTTACATATAGAGCATTTACACTCCCAGACCAGAAATTTAAGATGGATTTAGAATTGTAAAACTCATTTCCGAAAATTATTCGCGACAGAGTTCCAGAATTTATGAACTGCATACCATAAAGATTGGAGCCCATCCCTGAATATTTTTATGCTTGTTATTTTTTTTTAAAAATTACATAGTAAGAATAATCTAAAATTAATGGATCATTTAAGTATGTTGGTCATTTCATGTTTAAATTTGTGAAAACTTCAAGTACATTAGCCTTCATTAATCGGATATAGAGTCGACATATTTGCTAAATTATAGAGTTCATAGTGAGGGTTCCTGAAATTGCTAAAGACAATCCTCAGATCTCTTGCACTGGCAATTATATAGTTGTACATGCATTATGATTTTATGGTCTTAAACTAAGTAACAGAAAAACGCGAAAACCAGGAAGTTTTGTAAAATTGAATAAAGAATTTATATTCCTAGAGTACAAAGTGAGACTATGAAAACAACTTACGGTATTGCGAAAGAAATCCCTAATAATCCAAACATTTTAATACATGTCCTAATAATTAAAATAAAATGTAGTGGCATTCCAAAATGAATCAGCAAATGCTGGACGTGTTGATGTGCCTGTCGTGGCCTGTATTATAGAATATATCCTTTTTGAATTTCATTATAAAATTATAAATCCAAGTCTTTATTTCCAAAATATTATTTTTGAGCATTTTGTATTTCCAGAGAAGAATAACTTAAAATTAAATTCCAGCTCAAATGAAATATTGGATACAACAATAATACAACTTGAATCTGCTCAAATCTTACAGCACGAATAAGTAATTTTCCAGTAACAAGAATAAATAGTCCTCTACCTGACTTCATGTCACATTTAAAGAATACATATAGTAGTTCTATTTCTAACATTATAATAATATAAAAAAACATGGCGAACACGAACTCCTTGACTCAGTCAAAGATAATAATATTAATAGCTAACACATACTCATCGAGAAAAAGTAGCTATACATTATTTGTTTACATACTTTTTATAATAAAAATCAATGATTCAGGACAGGTAAAATATGAACTTGATTTTGCTATTAATTAAACCATCCCATTGATGAGCCTGTTATTAATATTGTATTCATGCAACATCAAACTCCACCTAAACAAAATCTATGATTTTTGTTTCTCGTCTTGCCAATGAATGTAAGGGGGTTGTGATCACTGAATACAATCAATGGAAAAGGGTCCGAACCAATATACACTTCAAAGTATTGAATCACCTGGAATTTCTAACAAAAGCTTTAATGATTAAAGTTCAGATTAAACTTTAGAAGAATTAAAAAAATATTACCTAATGGAAAATTTAATTCTTTAAGCTTCCAGCTGTTTACATGATAAAATCTTAGTTGTAATTAGAAGGTTTATTGCTAACAGTACAATGAAGAACGTGGTAAACACCATGTCCTGAACACAGGCAAAGATAATAATCCTAACATTTAACCCATACTCACAGAGAAAATATTAGCTATTTGTTATTTGTTTACAGAATTGAAAATAAATCAATGATTCAGATCAGGCATAAAATGGACTTGATTTAGGTAAAGTCTAAAATACAATTTGCTATAGCATATAATAAAATAAAAATAAAATTAACTAACTGGAAAACAATGCAAATTAAATATGCATAACAAATATTGCATCAATATGTAAAGAAAATAATGCTTACTTAATCCTTTAAATTTTACAGGTTGTTGTGCTCAGCACTATCACTTCATACAAAGGAAATGCAAACGTTTGAATGACATCTCCGGCATAAATCATGTAACCTCTTCTTTTAATGATCTAGGAATGGGACATTTGAATGAAAATCCATGGATGCTTGACGGTATCTTTTATTTGTTCCATTCCCTGAGCTTCTAAAAAAAATAAATATGCTTATCTGGTTTTCTTTCATTAAATTACATCACAAAAGCATAACCATGAATGAAATCTACCCACGTTAAAAATGTGTAGAAAGTTAAAACCGACAGATGGCTAGAAATTGATTTGGAATCTCTCTCTCTCTCTCTCTCTCTCTCTCTCTCTCTCTCTCTCTCTCTCTCTCTCTCTCTCTCTCTCTCTCTCTCTCTCTCTCTCTCTCTCTCTCTCTCTCTCTCTCTCTCTCTCTCTCTCTCTCTCTCTCTCTCTCTCTCTCTCTCTCTCTCTCTCTCTCTCTCTCTCTCTCTCTCTCTCTCTCTCTCTCTCTCTCTCTCTCTTATAGGAGATTAGAATCGAAATGATACATTTCCTTTGCATATCATTTATATAGATTGAATTACTGTTACAGGACATACGATACTAATGGTATGGAAAAAAGGGAACCAGTCAGGAAATTGGTGAAATTAAAATGGAGTATATATGGTTTAGCTGGCCATGATTGGTTAATAATGTACACTATATTTTAGGAAAAAGAATCTTTTGAGAGCTTACCATAGATGTAAATGTAAAAGAATAGAGACATTGTTTTATTGATGTAATTTCAGTTCTTTAACAGTCTTAAGTTTGGAACACTCATTACTAAAATTAGCACCTGACTCTTTGGTGCGGAATTGAAAGCACATCTTTCAAACACATACATGCAGGTTCAGAAAATGCCGCGGCTCATATCCTTTCCTCTACACAAAAGCTGACATCCAGGATTCATCTATACTGATAAATATAGGTTTGATCGTGAGCACTCAGAAATGTTAAGTCATTGAATTTTTAATATCATGGTTGTTTGCATAGGTTTACTATGCGAATTGACTTAGTACCTTGAGTCCTACAGTATTCAATTTGCATCGATACAATAAAACCTCATTTTGGTGAGTTTAAGAAACAGTTTATATAACAATCTACAATAGTAAAAAAATATCTTGGATTAAAATATCTTTAAATGCTGCTTTTATAATCTGTTTTAAGAAAGACAATAACGTCTGCAGCATTTGACATGCATAACAAGATGTCAAAATTGAATCAAGGTTTATACAAA
>JAEAOA010002350.1:4990000-5077500 GCA_016746295.1 Potamilus streckersoni | reverse complement strand
GGGGTATTAATCTGAAAACAAAATAATTTACTCAATATAATAATATATATATATATATATATATGCCATTCTCCCTTTGACCTGAAATGTGCCTTTTTGTGATCAATTGAAGATTTTGTCACTTTATTTTTATGAAGTTGCTTGAGAAATGTTCATAGAGAAATACTTTTACGAATAATTACAGAATTGCTTTATCATTATTTTTTTCAAATTTACATGTAAGTGACAAAATGAACAAAGTAAATAAAAGCATTAAACAATGAGGTCTAGTTATAAATATGTAAAATATCAGAAATGACAGGATTCTAAAAAAGAAAATAATTCTTTTTTAATAATGAATGTATCAGGTGGATCTTTGAAAAATTCATGATGATAAATTTCGAGTTGAGTAACAAATTAATTTATGCATTATGACTCTATTTTATTTAAATTTATGCAGAGTAATTCCTAGTACTGTTGCAATAAATCACTTTGGTTCATGAATTGACTAATTACTTTATTACAATTCATAGTCAGTTTTGGTCAAAATCCAGTCTTGCTTCCACATCCTATCTCTTGGTTGCTAGGACTTTTAATGATGAAATATCAACAATTCACTAAGTGGCAAACAAAAATAATTGAAACTCTGTGCAATTTGTTATTTATCATGTTTTTCTCCAGGAAAAGGGACTTCAAATCCAGTAAATTGTACATTTTTTTAAAAAAAAATTCTGGATGACTTTGATATTCATTTAGGTATCTTTGGCAATAGAATCCATTATCATTCCCAAAAGGACTGTAGTGAACTCCTTTTTGGGGATGGAGATATGTAATGCATACTGTTTGATTGATTTATAATCCATCATTGATTGATGATTAGAAACAGAAACCAATGATAATCAATTATTAGTAACAACACTATTAAAAAGTCACCTTGTTCATTGTCATTCCTTACCATGGATTCTAGTGTCCTCTATCAATGACAGCATGTCAAGCCAATAGGCTAGATGTATAGAGCGTTTTGTATATTTTATGTCTTGTTTTATAGAACTGATTAAGTTTAATGTATGCATAAGAAGAAAGGTGAAAAGGAAGAAAGGTAAAAGGCCTACACACTTCCTTGGCCATAAATGATGCCCAGCACTATGGATGTGATGCTACAACTGACATTCACATGATGTCTCCAAACATTTGAAATATCTAAAGCTAAAAGCATTTCTCATGTAGATCATGCTATGACATTTTGCTCTATTGTGATATCCTAATTCAAGGTGATCGGATCAATAAGGCTGATCAGCATCTTTGCTCAGAATGGGTTTTAATATTTCTTTTAAAGAATACAGAAGGATTCTCATACAATGGGTATTTCAACGGTTAGCGTGTTCATCTCAGTGGACTGTCTGATGGCAAGGCATGACTTGTTCAGTTCTTTCACGCCATGTTCATGAGGTGATCCTTGAGGAGTAGCCATTGGTGTGGCTTCAGTGTGAGTGATGATGGGTGGTGGCACTGTGCAAATAACAACAGTCTTTTCCTTCACAGCTTGGGTAAGTCCTAGCATCTTTTCTGTAATTACAGGAAATTTAAACTGTTTAGTTGAGATTTCATTCCAACCTTTACAGGCGCTATGCAAAATATACCACATCCTAAATCTGACTTCCATTTGAAACTGCTTGCTTTTTATTTATTTTTTTGTGTTAGGGGTGAGTTGTAGATTGTTGGTTTTAATGGCATTTTGTACAAGGGCTATATAAGGTCAAATTTTGGAGATGAGTTTAACAAATTTCAAAAGGATCCCAACTTTTCCCAAAATGGCACCAAAGCAAAAGTCTGTATCTATTTACTCAAAGTGTGCATAATACCTCATAAAAATTTGCAAGAAAAATATAATGGTCAAATTTCAAGTGACTGTATATTCCTGTATGTGTACAGTTTTTAAACCTGAGGGTGTGTTTCCAGTAACCCTGGAGCTGCCCATCCCCTCCCCAACAGGGACCTATGATATATCATACTGTATCTCCATTGAACTAAAGCCACCAAAAAAAGTGTCTCAATAATCAAATCAACTTAAAGTGATGGTCCAAAGCTATGAGTAAATGGTTTGGAAACTTTTCATTTTAAATTTTTTAGATAGTGGGTTATATAATTTCAACTAAAAAGACTTACCTTTTACAGCATTTTTACATTTCTCTCTTTCTTCCATACAATGCAGTTTTGTGTTTCAGTTTTTCCCCCCAAAACAGCACTGACAACTTTTTAAACTATGGCCCAATTCTTGTCTGATTAACAATGTATATATTGTATTACATTGAATGTGAGTTCAATATATGGTGTAGTCATGAAAGAATGAATAAAGACTTTTCAAAAAAGGTATCATAACACACACACAAAAATTTTACCCAGCCTCATTAACTCTAGACCTAATTTTAATTACACATTGATGAAAATATAAAAAATAATTATGAATCTCCAAAAATCAGTGATAACCATGTTTACATTTTAACTTTACAATTTCTTAAAGCCAAAGATGTGTTTTTCTTTAGAAAATGTTTCCCAATTTATTTGAGTTTAATTTGTTTTTCATACTGGATGTTTAATGAACGTTAGGTAAAGATTGTAAAGTTACCCCAGTTTGAATTTGTACACGTTATGATAGTAACATTGTCCAAGATATCTGTTCATCATTTAACCAGTCTGCTTTATGACCTGCAGACAATAACCAGTCTGCTTTATGACCTGCAGACAATAACCAGTCTGCTTTATAACCTGCAGACAATACATTATAACATAATAAATCAATGAGAGGTGGTTTTGAGAACCAGAATAAGACCATTAGAAGTTTGAATAAACAGTTTGAGTGATACCTGGAGGTTTGAGAGTGGATATAGGGTTATTGGAATGTTGGGTGATATCACAGAAGTTTGAGAGTGGATATAGGGTTATTGGAATGTTGGGTGATATCACAGAAGTTTGAGAGTGGATATAGGGTTATTGGAATGTTGGGTGATATCACAGAAGTTTGAGAGTGGAGAGAGGGTTATTGGAATGTTGAATAAACACAAGTTGTGTGATACATGGTAGTTAGTGAAATATAAAGAGGGTTATTGGAATGTTGAATAAACATGGCTTATAATACATAGACATTTGAGGGTGGACAGAGTTGTATCTGGAATGTTGAAAAAACACCAATGAGTAATTTATAGAAGTTTGGGAGTGAACAGAGAGTTATTAGAATGTTAATTAAACACCACTTGAGTGATACAAAAAATGTTTGATAGTAATCATAGGGTTATTGGAATACTGAATATACACCACTTGAGTGATACATAGACATTTCAGAGTGGACAAAGGATTATTGGAATACTGAATAAACACCACTCAAGTGATACATAGATGTTTGAGAGTGGACAGACTAATGAAATACTGAATAAACACCACTTGTGTGATACATAGACATTTAGGAGTGGATAAAGAGTTATTGGAATGTTGAATAAACACCACTTGAGTGATACACAGACATTTGAGAGTGGAGAGAGAATTATTGGAATGTTGAATAAACACCACTTGAGTGATACATAGACATTTAGGAGTGGATAAAGAGTTATTGGAATGTTGAATAAACACCACTTGAGTGATACACAGACATTTGAGAGTGGACAGAGAATTATTGGAATGTTGAATAAACACCACTTGTGTGATACATAGACATTTAGGAGTGGATAAAGAGTTATTGGAATGTTGAATAAACACCACTTGTGTGATACATAGACATTTAGGAGTGGATAAAGAGTTATTGGAATGTTGAATAAACACCACTTGAGTGATACACAGACATTTGAGAGTGGACAGAGAATTATTGGAATGTTGAATAAACACCACTTGAGTGATACATAAACATTTGAGGATTGATTGAGGGTAATTGGAATATTGAATAAACACTGCTTGTGTGATACACAGAAGTTTGAGAGTGGACAGATGATTATTGGAATGTTGAATAAATACTGCTTGAGTGATACATAGAAGTTTGGGGTAGCATTTGAGTTACACCTAATGGATTGAGAATGACCAAATGACCAGTGAAATGTTGAATAAACAATGCTTGAGTGACATGTGGTGGATAGATACTTGAAACTTTGGATTTGTTAATTTTTGTACCAATGAATTTGCCAATGTTCAGATAAAAACTGCATCAGACCAGATAGAACCAAAGTGAAATTCTTTACATTACCTTTTTCTTTATTGTTTATTTTCATGTCCCCTGACTCTACATCTAGATGTTTAAGTGAATCTTTAATCTGTTCATTATTGTTATTGGCCTCCAGCTGTTCGTCTTCTTTCATTTTGTTCTTGTTTTCTTTTATTCGTTTTTTCTCTTCCTCCTGTTGAATAATAATAATAATAATAATAATAATAATAATAATAATAATAATAATAATAATAATAATAATAATAATAATAATAATAATAATAATAATAATAACAATAATAATAACAAAAATATAAAAACATGTTGATAAATAACATGAACTAGGATGTGAAATACAAAGAAATATTATATTTTATTATTGTTACAAAAAAACAAACTACATTCATTACATGTATCAGAGGAAACACAAAATGATGACATTAATTATGAAAAGGGACAAATGTGTTTCTAAGTTTTTTATATTTGGTTTCTGGTATAAAAGCTGATGTTTTACATTAGTAAAAGCTTTGAATGTAATTACTGAATTAGCATATAACTGAAGTTGCCCTTCACAATGCTGGGCACATATTTACCTATACACTATAATAAAAGTTTTTAATGAATAAGCTAACCTCAGATGAAAACCCTTCCACCAAAATTGCAACTAACAGATTGAAGAGGACATAGTTCCCAAATGTCATCAAAGCGACAAAGTAAAGAGCTGCCCAGGGTGACGTCTTTTCCATACCGTTGTAAAGAACTGTATTCCAGTCTTCTTGGGTAAGAACCTGTAGAACATGAAATCATAATATGTTGAGATTATTCTGACATTGAGATTACATGGTAGTTTATTTATAAAAAATAAACATTCACATTAAGTATAGACTATTCTTTTGATAGAAACTAAAAGACACTTTATTATCTGCATGTTTTTGTAAATGGATTACTGTCTTGACAAAAAAAGACAAAATGTATTCCTTAAATATGTATATGTGATCTTAGCTTTTCAAGAAATAATTTAAAATTTAATTAGGAATTTTGGTGTGCAAAATTACTACAAGTCATTCTATAAACTGAAGTAGCTTGCTGTGGTAAATATTTAAAGAATATCAATAGTGAAGGCATCATGAATGTTAAAATATTCATTTTTATGGTCAAAATGAATGTATATAATTGATATTTGTTGCAGTTGGACTTTTAAATCCGCTAGTCTAAGAATTCAAATATAGTAAAACTTCAATTATCTGTCAGGGTGTGGGACTGAGACCATAACAGATATGAGAACAGATGGATAATAGAATACATACATTATAAACATTATACAATATACTAGATCATCAAAAAATCATAATATCTACATATGAACATGTATCTGTTTTTAATATTTTGTGGTACATTATTCCAATATCATAAAGAAACTCAAAAGAAACAGTAATTGTAAATTAGGTACATAATTACATTTATTTGTTTTAAAAGTCAATTACTTTCTTTTGTTTCAATACTCCTTGAGCCTTTTGGGAGGCTATTTTATGAGTAGCACTTGCGTAGCACCTGCTTCTTCTTACACACCGATCCATTCAATGCACTTTTACAGCATAGTTTACACTTCACTGTGGCTAATTATGTTTGTTGTTCTATTGGAGGTAGCTTTTTCTTATTCCTTTTCAGTTTCAGAGTTATCAAAAACTTTTACTTATGCACAATCTCATTATCATCTAAAATTTCTCAACTAATATCCATTTTGTCCATAACCAACCTATTGTTTTCTTCCGCCATCAAAATGTTTCCATAACCAGGAACATTTAAACACAACTGATAAATTTCAGCTTCTTATGGAATGGTTACAGTATCAATTTCAGTATCAGCTGAATCAATTTCAGACCACAACTTATTCCAGCTTCTTTGTAGTGTTTAAACTGGAAGATCATTCCAGGCATCATCAACATGTGAAAATTATGCTTTCTGTAACTCTTTCACACCCAATTCATTTTCTACCAAAACAAGTTTTTGAATGAAAGTTTTGTGATAACAACATTTCATACTTTCAATCATGCCTTGGTCCATCTGTTGAATGTTCACCAACAGAAAGTGGCATATTTTTCTGTCATTACTCGCTAAATCACATATGGAATGAGTAGGCGCATTGTCCATCAGGAGCATTGCATCTTACAGCAAACCTTTTGATGTCAAATGTGATCTTACACTTGGTACAAATATTTTATGAAACCAATCATGAAATAAACCTTGGCTCATCCATGCCTTTTCTTGTGAGAAATACTGAATTGGCAAAACATTTAAATTAATGTGTTTACATGATTTAGGCATTTTTGATTTTCTTATAACAAGCAATGGGAATTTAAGACTACTGCTGGCATTTGCACATATTTTTATAGTGATGCATTCTTTTTGCATATTATATCTTGGTGCCACATGTTCAGTCATTGAGGCCAATGTCTTTTGGGGAAGTGCCTTATAATTAAGGCCAGTCTCATCACAGTTTTACACTTGGTCTCAAAACTAGACATTGGTTAGCTGTTTCCTTCTGTAGTTTTTCAAGATAACAAAGAAACCCCTGCACTATCTGCACTCAGCTTCTCTCCCTCAACCAATAACTATTGTATACCATAGTGAACTTAAATTCGTCCAACCACCCGATGCTAGCCTTGAATGAAAGATCTCCACCAAGTTTTTTTTATTTATCTAATTTGCTTTCTCAATTATTATAGGTCCTGACAATGGAATTCCTTGGCAGCATTTTTGAACAAACTATTGAAACAATACAGTATCCAACTGTTCATTTTTAGAAAGCTTCATTGTTTTATGACCTTTAACATTACCATCAGTGGTTTCCATTTTTGTCACATGGTTTTGTCACATGGTTTTCAATTTTGTCTGCATCATGTTTTATATCATTTACTGATCTTCCTATTCCATAAACTGATGCTGTACTTATGGACCTTCACCTTTTCTTGTACAATTAATTAATTATTGTTTTTTAGATAATCCCAATACTACTTATATTTCTCCACCATTTCAATAAGCTTAACATCACTGTGGTGGGATATATGATACATAACCAATCCCCTGATGATTAACAGAGATTAACAGTTAACTGGGTACCAGATAATCAAAGTTTTACTTGTATTATCTAATGGCGTCCGATAATGACTGTGTAGGAAATAATTCATTTACCTGGATATAAGCAATGTCAATAATATTTTGTAATAAGTTATTAACATGTAAACAGTTTAAATTATGGAAATTAACATTATACTAATAAAGTAATGCAAAATGCTACAGTATATGAGAAAAATAGTAAAGAAAGGTATGAAATATATGGTTGAATAATCTGTATTTTAAAGTATCTGATTCGCCTTCTATTGACATAGTAGAGAAGCCTTTCATTAAATACAAACAAATAATATTTACTTAAGTATTTTAAATCAATAACATGAAATTGTCAAAATATACAACTGGCTCATACAATTTAGTATTTTTTATGTATATATTTGTGCTCTGTTGTTTTTTTAAGTGAACAAGAACAAATCTGATACAATTCATAAGTGTGTTACAGATAGTGAATGTAAGTGTATGGATATAATACTTGTATAGGTTAACAAAAACAATAGTTGTAATAATATTAAATCATAGATAATTATTATTCTTTACCAGCTTGGCCCATAATTTACTAAATGTTTTATACTTACAACTTGTGTAGAAGACATTCCGATCGTTCTTGGCTAGAAAACTAACAATTCTAGCTACAGATTATTCTTGAAGGAAATCTGATTCCAATGAGGCATATTTAACATTTGCTTTGTGCATGGCTTCATATTATTAAACCCCTCAATGTAATGTTTTATTTTGTTTCTTTTCAAGTAACGTGATTTAACATTTGTTGCATTAATTCATAACAGAACAATGATAACTAAAGAAACGAAAATATGAACCCATCTACGCAACTACTACTAACCTGAAACACAGTTACAAGCGCCCACAAAAGCGTGTTAAAATTAGCCCTGTCGCATTCACAATCGTTAGCAATGTCGAGAGCTTCTTTGCAGGTACAATGGGAGCCATCTTCTTTCCAACAAAATTTACCTCCAAACACGTTCATACCCAGCACACTGCATGCATGAGAAAACACAAATATGTAGGATATTACGTTACACATTAAGAACAAAATAGAAAGTATGACTGTCACAGGGCAATGAAACTCAGCACCACACTCATTCTGTAAATGGCAACTGTGTTTACACATAGTCTCTTGGCTCCCAATTTCAAAAGTTTTGCTAATCAGCAAAGCTTTCAAATATTCCAAAACAGAAAAACCATTCTGCAAAACTCAATTTCCGCTTATGCCATCTAACAACAGATGAGGGTGATAGATGAGTTCAATATTAGCAAATTCAACTTAAAACGAGCTTTCTTTCAAACAAAATGAGTTAAAAAGCATGATTCTTAAAAATTGATAAATAATTTATTTAACATTGATTAAAATTCAAACATTTTTAAAATCAAAATCAGTGCCTTGTTTTGGCTGGAAATTCTCAAATATATTATGCTCGTTATAACTTGTTTCACTGTACATGGTGTCAGCAGGTATTCATGTTCCTCAACAAAGGTATAAAGTGAAAAATTATCACACGCTGTAACAATAATCTTTAATGGGATTAATTTTAATATAAATAAGAAAGAATTTATCATCCAAATTTTCCATTGACGGCAAAATCAACTAAACATAACCTTTCAATACTAAGAAACAATTAAATTTTATTATCCTCCAGCACTACTAGATTAAAGGTTTGAGACAAAAGATAGAATACCTGATGGCCACCACACAAACAGAAAAATGGGACAATAATTATACAATATGCACGATGACATATAGCTAAGATAGCCTTTTCCAAGCATCCAACGGTATGATTCTGGCTTTAGAATTTGAGCATAATATCTAATATTGAATCAACTTGAAAGATAAGCTGAATTTAGAAACTCATAAAACAACTATGATCTTACGAAGTTAAAACGTCATGTTTAATTTCTGATCATAAAAAAAATTGAATATTAGACAAGATTGTCTTAAATCTAGTTTTCTTGTATTATATTCTTAATTTGCCGATTTTTGACTATTGAAGCATACAAGATATGTAAGAAAGATACTGAAAAAATGTTTCGATATCTTGGCGAACATGGTGGGAATCATCATCGGAATAAAAGAGTTTTAGGAATTATTTGAAGTTTTTTGCTATATATTCATGCAGCTTTAGGCCTTGCAACTATATATTCTTTCTTAGTAAAGGTACCAAAAATTAGTAACTACCCTGCAAACACTGCCACTCTCCGATGTTGTTACCGACCATATTGTTTATACATAAAATGACAAAAGTAGCGCACGTCTATTGAATACAGACAACCAATATAATGATACAATTAGAGCATAGGGATTATTATGAATACATATTTTTCAACATGCCCAGGCAGACATTTATTTAATAAGTGGGCTTCCTGCATACTACCTGGAACACTGTGATAATTGCCCACAGTAGAGAGTCAAAGTTCTTTCGTGCACAATAGTATTGTCCACTCCTCGAATAACGGCAGAATTTACAGCCGAATAAATTCATTCCAAGAACACTGCATGAAAATGAGGACATTATATTTCTAACTTAAATAAAAAACTTTCTTTTCTTTTAAAATTAAACCTATATTATAAACCAAAATAAACACACTGTATTCTTTGCAGACTTAAAAACTCAAGAAATTTTAACAACACAAAATAAAGGCAGAAGCGGCAGGACTATACTGTTTACTTTTCTACAAAAATAAAATGTTCATTTGTTGAAGACACATGAATACTCTGCTGATGATTTTTCATTACAGTGAAACCTGTATAATCTGGACATAAAGGAACTTACACATAAATCTAATGTTGCTCACTGAGCCTGAATGTTCCATTTAAATTCAGATATACAAATAATAAGATGGACTACATTGTCCAGTTAGTCAATTGCTGAATTAGACAGGTTCCTCTGCATTACAACAATTGTTGATATTGGTTATGTTTTCAATATACAATTGGAACAACTTCATAAATTTTCATTTATATACAATCAACTTTTTTGGGTGGATAAAAGTACCTTAATGTATTTACTGCTTACTTTTCTTCACTTGTCATTTACAATTATATAAATTTTGTATTAACATTACGAGAAAAGTGAATTCTATCCATCCAGGAATTTTTGGCAGTTTTACATTATTTATCATTTTAAAGAATAGTCATAAAAGTAGTTCTTTTAGGTCACAATATATATATAAATATTTGAAAAAAAACAATTTAAATCAACTTTAAAATTACAAACCAAATCATCATTCATATCAGTTAAGAAAACAAAATAGACTGTTGTATAAAAATAAAACCATATATATATATATATATATATATATATATATATATATATATATATATATATATATATATATATATATATATATATATATGTCACAGAATACTTTAATTCCATGTTCTAAAACATGTTGATAAATGGAAAGAGTCTACTTCCATAACATAAGAAAACATTTAAATGGTTGCAAGGTTGCAATTGTGAGTCAGCTAGAAGTATACACAAATTTTAAGTTTTCAGAAATATTTACTTAACTATGAAAAGTAGGTCAAAGTGACTCAGATTTGGTGCATGGAACTGGCTCATCCAAGAATGCAATCATACTGCAACTTAAATGTGAAGAAGCAACAATAGTTTTGAACTGGAGCCCAAACTCATATACTAAGCAATGTATTATAAATCACAGAAAATAGGTTCCATTGACTGATTTATGAGTGTAATACATAGAAAATCCAACAATTCTGCAGTTCTTTTTAAAGTGGTATAGCCAACTTCCGAGCAGGGAGGATGGAATGACTTATACATGGAAGGAGAGTGTGAATATTAAATACACTCCACTTCTCCAAGTTGGTAAAACAAAAGTCATTCATTTTGCATTTTTTGGAGCTGAAAGTAGCAAAGTATGAAAAATAACAATAATCACAATAATCACTGTAATGTTTGTACAAGTATAGAAACAGAATTATTCCTTCTTAATTACAAAAGCCTTTTTAAGTCACAAGATCTAATATACTGACCTTGTCTATTTACAACATTAGCATCTTTATTTGATACTTCATCCTCTTTGTGTGTTACATCATGCCCAGTGTGTTTAAGAAATGTTTATTTATCTTGCTAAATCTTTTGTTTTCTTTTCTCCATGATTTGTTCCTTTTGTGGCTGTTTCCAGGAATGTTCTGATATCTTGTTAAATTCCATAACTGATGAAAATGCATGTCAGAGCAAATGAATCATTGAATATAATAAAAAATTTGTGGAACAATGACCAAAATTTAAAAGTGCTCGTTTTCTACCTGTAAAAGTGACAATTTCTATAAATGTCCAAACATCTTAGGAAAATGTATTCAGGATATCAGCACTTAGGTGACTTAGCTGAAACACCAACCATGCTAAGAAACACCAGAATAATACCAGTTGTGGCACCACCTTCTGATGCAACAACACAAAGGGTCATACTAATGCCAAATGTCAGACAAATTCAATGCAGACTGCTATAAGATTTTCATCTCTATTTAAAAAAATGTCCTGAAAAGGAATGTTTTTAATAATAATAATAATAATAATAATAATAATAATAATAATAATAATAATAATAATAATAATAATAAAAATAAAAATAATAATAATAATAATAATAATAATAATAATAATAATAATAATAATAATAATAATAATAATAATAATAATAATAAAAATAGTAATAATAATAATAATAATAATAATAATAATAATAATAATAATAATAATAATAATAATAATAATAATAATAATAATAATAATAATAATAATAATAATAATAATAATAATAATAACAACAATGCAGGATTTCTAATATACTGACCTTATCTATTCATAACTGTTACAACTCTATGGTCATCAACAAAGTAACTGAATCATGCAAAACCACCAAGTTTTGTAAACTAACAAATAAAAAATGAACTTACAGTATTATGAATTAAATCCAAATTAATCCAAAGTTCTATTCAAGTCCCAAAAATCAAATGTTTTAAATAAATTTCAGATTTCAGATTTGTGAATGTACATTTAACAGTGTCCAGAACTCCCTTGAATAAATCACAATTATAAGTCCCAGAATATTGTTCTAGACAAATGAGCACTTGTAATTCATCTGAATAATCCTAACAAATCTCTACTCTAAAATTATTTAAACATAATGTTAAACACATCCACAGACTGATTTTAACATATGAAACAAAAAATGCAAAATAAGAATGAATCTGATTGATCCGTTCTTTCCTTATATACACCTTCAAGAGTCTATTATGATTATACGTTGCATATATCCCACGTGACAGATCTTCAATCATAATTCAAAATACAAATTCATTTGACATAACACATCAAATGGGAAATAACCTAATTCTTCTAAAAACCCACCTGACCAGCCTATCCAATGGGAAACAACTCCAAACTCATAAAAACAGGTTTTATTATTAATATTATTATCAATATTTGAAAACACCTGTGTCAACAAATAATTACTATGCAACATACTCTCCTAATACCTTAAAAATGAATTTTATACCCATAAATAAAAATGAACTATGATGAACGATGCAAAATGTTGTACATGTACTAATGAAAAATGCCAGAATGTCGATAGAGAATGTCATAACCAATGCAAATTGTCCAACAAATTCAATGCAGATTGCTATAACATTTTTATCACTATTAAAACAAAGTGTCGTAAAAAAAAATGCACCTTGTACAAATAGCAACAATGTAAAATGAAAAAAAACCCCACAAAACTGGACATGATTTATAAAAGTATAAGAGATATCACATAAAGTCATCTGTAAATTGTGTAGTTTAAACAAACTTATTTAAAAAAATATCTGCACATAAAGATATACAAACTTGTCATGACAAACATTAAAATGGCATTGGAACAAAAACAATTCTTGTAGAGTTCCTCTGTGATTATATTAGCATACATTATTTTACCGATCAATTTAGGCTATTTTTATTTTTTCCATTTAGCAGCAAAATGCATGAAAGTATATTCGGAGTGTAAGATCTTTTTCCAAATTATAATATTTCAACGTTATATTATTCACTGTCACCAGGTTTAAATGAAATTTGTTAGAAGAATAATCTAATGTGCATTTACTTTAATTTTCTCTATTTTACAAATAATTGGCCCAAATAATAAGTGCTATTAATCATTTATTTTTGACATATGTTGGGAACAGCCAAATAAAACTATTCAGGAATGTTATATATTAGTGCAATATTATTATAAATTAACATTGTCCAGCATTTGCCAAAAAAAAATTGAACCCACCCTAAGAATAAAATAGATTTTCTTAACAACAGTAAAAACACTGTATTTGTCACTGAATGTGATAAATAATCTTCACAGATGAGAATTCATTTAGGATTTCTAAGTACAAAATGGACATAATTTAGAATTAAAATGTTTAGTTTTTGATACCCTGATTTGAAACATCATCTTCCCATAATGTTAGGCATATTTGTACATTGGTAAATATAGGAATTGTAACAAACTGTAATATAGTAAATATAGGAATTGTAACAAACTATGTTTTTAACACATCAATACAATACTTTATAGTATAAATGAAAAATGAAACGAAATAATTGTATTAACTGTGTTCCAGTACATATAAAATTGAACAGCCAGATTACAATGTGCATGTATGATTTGGATTTTTAACATAGCTTTAACAGTTTTTCAGCCTCCGCAGTTTGGCAGTTTATGTGTAGCAGTGGATCATCATGTCACAGACATGCAGCATCATGTTTCACCGAGTCACACTTTCCTAAAACCTGGCTGAACCATCATCGAACAGTCCTAACACTAACCTCTTAATGCTCCTACTAACATTTGTACAAGTCTTTGGTATGTATATTATTTACTGGTAAAGGATGTATTCTTTAGTTCATTAGTCTAATAATTTCTGTTGTAATTATACTATGCCAGAAATTGGAGGAAGATAGAGAAATGGCCTCTGTCCATATGTCCATTTGTCTGTCTGCCATAAAACTAGAATAAATTATATTTAATTCATCATTATTCAATAGTGATATGGTAACGAAGTTACTATACAATTCATATTGCATCAAAATGTAATGTAACATGCAAGGGGTCTCGTATTGAGCAAGTTTAATACTGCATAGGCGTGGCTTGATCGTCCATGTTTTCCTAGATTTCCAAGTCCTCAAGGCAACGAACATTGACACCCAAAAGGTTCATTACAATCTCCCTATGTTCAGTGATGACAATTTTAAAATGTTGAAGAACTAAATTCTTTCAAGCTTTGCAAAATAGCCTAAAAAGGTAAAAATTAACACATCTTGGCCCAAACTAATATATTCCTTCTTAAGATGACTTAATATTGTTGATCAACAGCCATAAATATGACCTGAAATGGTAAATACAAAATTCTCTAAAAAGGTAAACATTAACACATCTCGGCCCAAAATGATGAATGGCTGACTTAATATTGTCAAATAATAGCTGTAAATATGACCTGAAATGGTCAATACAAAGCTATCCAGATTACATGGGCAGACTGCAACTCTAAAAAGACAAAACTGCAGGTCTGAAGTTTTAGTCAATTCAATTAATAGTTTGCTAACATTATAATGAACACGTGAGTTACTCATGATATTTCTTTACTAGTTGCTGTTTCTTTGCTTCCATTACCATGAAAATGACATAAACCCCAAAACAATTTATCAATCAACACAAAAAGAAGGCCCTATCATTCATGTATAATAAAAAGGTATTAGTGTATAATACAAATGTACTTCCTCTTATACACAAATGTTTTAACGTTTTGCTTCAAATTTTTTCAACATTCTGTGTTGACCATAAGTTTTTACATTTTATGTTAGGTTATGAAATAAACATTAAGATGAAAATGTTATAGCAATCTGTGTTGAATTTGATTGACATTTAACAGTGGTTATGACATTCTGTGTTGAATTTGATTGACATTTAACAGTGGTTATGACATTCTGTGTTGAATTTGATTGACATTTAACAGTGTTTATGACATTTTGTGTTGAATTTGATTGACATTTAACAGTGGTTTTGACATTCTGTGTTGAATTTTACATATTACACAGATTTATGACATTCTGCATTGACATTCTGACATATAGTATTAGTATAATATTTTGTGTTGTTGTAACAAAATGTGGTGCCATACTGACCATAATTTTGGATTATGATGACAATGTAATTTTCTATTTCTCGAATGATTTTAGTGTTAAATAACAATCTAATGCATACCTGAAAATGAACATGAATAATACCAGCAAGGCAAAAAATGTGGCCACATTGTCCATCGTCCGTAACATGACAACGAGCTGGCGTCGTAAAGCTGGCATAAATCGAACTAGTTTGAGGATTCTAAGTAATCTGAATGTACGTAGCACCGACAGCCCACTCGCTCCTCCCTGTTGTGTAAGTTCTACAAGGCTTTAAGAGAAAAATTGTCAATAGTGATAATAAGTCAGCAATTATAATAAATATATATGTAAATAAGTATATATGTCCGAACATTCAAAAAGCCTGTCAGTCATTCAGGATATTGTAGCAACAAAGGTATAATACTATACAATGCATAGAGCATGATAGTGCCAAACAAGTGACATAGCAAGAATTCTCCCCACCCCCATATTCAAAACCTAATTCTGGATACCTATCCTAATAAAATAGGTGTTTGGTAGAAATTTTGGGCCCTGATTACCTCTAATTATTATATTGTGGTTTAGTTTGCTAAACATTTTTTAAATGTGTTACATGGCTGTTTTGCCCTGAAAAGAAAGACACAATGCTTAAAATGTATCTCTCCAGGCAAAAAACCCCAAAAAGATAATAAAATAAAAGTTAAAAGGTGCACTTAGTTGCTAGCTAAAAACTTTCTTTGGGATGAAATTTTCTTTTCATTTGAAAATACTACTTAAATCTCCAATGCTGTTGTATATAATAAATTACACCATTCTTCCAATTTAAGATTTGGAAAGGTAAATATTTATTAAAAAATATACTGTTCTTTAAAATAATCAAGATATTAGGTTTAAATCACGTTCAAATATTCAGTTCAAAATTAAGAGGTTCCACTCCTTAATAAAGTCAACAAAGTTGCTCAACATTCATTCTTTTTCGAGGAGTGTTCCAAAAGAAGTGATGTAATACATTCAACAATTTTTTTATTAGTGACTAATTTAATAACATAAACATAGACATGTGGTGCACAAATTAAGCTGATCCGAGAAGATAAATTGCACATTTTGATAACAATAAGAATATTAGTGATTTGCTGATGCATGGAATACTTTGAAGTGTGAAACTTTGGCTGATAACATGGTGTGACATCATCAAATTTTGTGTTCTAGCTTTTGACTAAAATCAGTTCACCAACAGATGTTACAAATCATCAGATTAATTTGTACAAATATGAAAAATGTCAGTGTTTCTCAGTTCAAGGAAGAATATACATGACTCATAAAATATATGAAGAAGGATCATGGTTTTATTTGGATTAGTATTTTTCAAGATTCAGTATTATTCAGATGACTTGCCATATATATCATTTTTGCAATTAATGGCAGCATTTGGGGCATTAAATAAACATTGAATTTAAATAAATAAACATATTGATGTCACAGCTGTTTGAATGAATTTAAGTCAGTATACTGATTCACTTATTCTTACAAACTAAACTGTTTTCAAGTGCAATGAAGTACATATAGGTACGATCAAGCCATGCAATGGTTGGCAGTACACATGTACATGTAACTTTTAGAATTTAAATATAACTGTCTACATCTTGACACTGTACTCAAGCCATACACTGTCTCTAAAAGACGCTTTTTTCCAAGCTTTTTTCAAATTGATTGTAATGTTCTCATGTCCTTGCTCTGGTCAGTAATTTATCAAACTTATGTTCTTTAAAATACTGTAACATGACACAGAGACATAAATAATTCTTATTAGATATATAAAATGTACAAATAAATTTCTTTAAGGAATTATATAATGACCATACATAATAAAAGAACAATCTGTGAAAAATGTTTGAGGTGATAAATAAAATAATTACTTTTAATAGAAGTTCTGTGATAAAAGGATTTTAAAACAATTACAAAAGCATACAGATAGAGAAAATATAATACCTAAGAATCACGATGAAACCATCAAAAACGTTGAAGCCATTCTTGATATAACCCAACAGTCCAAACGCCAGTAACTTCATTAGCATTTCAACCGCAAAGAGTATAGAGAAGATGATATTGCTGGTCTCCAGAGCTCTAGTTAACCCTTCGGGCTACAGAATAAGAAGCAAAATAACATCTGCTACATGCAACCTTGCAATAAAATCCTGCAGTTTCTTGAAATACGATGACACACGAATTTGGATAAAAACATTTCAAAATTTGAACATCAGCACTTTTAAGCAGGAATCCATGACTTGAAATAGCATAGATATTATTTATGGGAAATAGTTCTTTAAAAGAATCTAGACATATGCACAATTACGGTGGAACTATTAAATGGTGTAAAACATTGCAAAATTGTAGTTCCATTTCATGATGTTGCCATACCCACAGAAAGTGCACAGGATTGATTGATTTGAATATTTCAGCCCAAGAAACACTAAAACCTCTTCACTATCATTGGTGAGTCATCATATACTTTAGATTTTCAACCCAAACAATTTTGATGAAATAAGTTTCATGTGAAAAAGCAATGTTTTCAGATTTTGTTTTAATTTATGGAATGTATTTAATTTTTAGTGGATATTTTATTCAAAAGTTAATAATTCCCATTTTAGTTATTAGTGAATGAAAATATGTGTGTCAAATGACAAAACTATATTAATGCAAAATAGAAAGTTAAAATCTGATTAGTTGAGTTTATAATTAATTAAGATGAGTTTGCCTCCATTATAAAATTTTAGCACAAAATGAAACACTAACCAAACTGAAGTAATATTAACAATGACATCATCACTATCACCATCATGATGAAAACCACTACCCCAGCAACATTATTATTATTATTATTATTATTATTATTATTATTATTATTATTATTATTATTATTATTATTATTATTATTATTATTTTTTTATTTTTTTATTAATGAAAAGGAATTGGTCATAAAAGATGTAAATAATTTTTGCATCAACCATCTAACTTGGGCAGTACTGTTTTGCATGGAATGAATGCCCTAACTAATGCAAAGATGTATACTTTTAGAAAAGTGCAGATATTTGCTTACTGTATTTTCACAAACAAGGATTTGTGTGACAATAAAAAATAGAAATATCCAACTAACTGTATTGTATTTCTTAAACCTGTAAGAAAAGAAACACAAATATTGCTTTTTAAAAAATAATTGTTTTGAAAACCTGGAAATATACAAAAGAAAAACTGAGGAGCTGAGAGAAAAACTGAACAGCTGACATACCTGATTGTGATACTCAATGCCCATACTGAGTGTGTTAAACAAAATTGCTAAAAGAATTCCTCGCTGGAAGTACTTGTGCTCTACCAAGTGTTCAATACCTTCCTGGAATCTTTGATAACATTCTACAAAAGAGGGAAGACACAAAGGAGCTTGGTACATCTAATACTTCTTTAAAAAGCATGGTTCTTCTGTGAATCCCAGTACCTTTGTTTTATATTTTTCATATCTGTATGATAGTGTGCTATGCTGATTTGCCTATTGAATCTTTCAAATCTTACCCATTGGAAAAAAGGTCAATGCTGTGTTCATTAATGATCATACAAATTCCTTTTAAATTGACATAATAGTATAAGATATTAGCTGTGCTGATCCTGGCAAACAGGATGAGACATAAGCTAAAAGTTCAACCAGACAAACAGGATGAAACATTAGCCTTGTTGCCTTGTTTAACCAGTCATACTGTATAAGACATTAGCCTTGTTCAACCAGTCATACAGTAAAAGACATTAGCCTTGTTGCCTTATTCAACCAGTCATACAGTATAAACATTAGCCTTGTTAGCCTTGTCAAACCAGTCATACAGTATAAGACATTAGCCTTGTCAAACCAGACATACAGTATTAGACATTCGCCTTGTTGCCTTGTTCAGCCAGTCATACAGTATAAGATATTAGCCTTGTTGCCTTGTTCAACCATTCATAAAGTATAAACATTAGCCTTTTTGCCTTGTTCAACCAGTCATACAGTATAAGACATTAGTCTTGTCAAACCAGTCATACAGTATAAGACATTAGCCTTGTTGCCTTTTTCAACCAGTTATACTGTATAAGATATTAGCCTTGTCAAACCCATCAAACAGTATAAGACATTAGCCTTGATGCCTTATTCAACCAGTCATACAGTATAAGACATTAGCTTTGTTGCCTTGTTCAACCAGTCATGCAATATAAGACATTAGCCTTGTTGCCTTAGTCAACCAGTCATACAGTAAAAGACAATAGCCTAATCTTGCCTTGTTCAATCAGTCATACAGTATAAGACATTAGCCTTGTTGCCTTATTCAACCAGTCATACAGTATAAGACATTAGCCTTGTTGCTTTGTTCAACCAGTCATACAGTATAAGACATTAGTCTTGTTGCCTTGTTCAACCAGTCACACAGTATAAGACATTAGCCTTGTCAAACCAGTCATACAGTTTAAGACATTAGCCTTGTTGCCTTGTTCAACCAGTCATACAGTATAAGACATTAGCCTTGTTGCCTTGTTCAACCAGTCATACAGTATAAGACATTAGCCTTGTTGCCTTATTCAACCAGTCATACAGTATAAGACATTAGCCTTGTCAAACCAGTCATACAGTTTAAGACATTAGCCTTGTTGCCTTGTTCAACCAGTCATACAGTATATGTCATTAGCCTCATTGCCTTGTTCAACAAGTCATACAGCATTAGCCTTGTTACCTTGTCAAACCAGTCATACAGTATAAGACATTAGCCTTGTTGCCTTGTCAAACCAGTCATACAGTATAAGACATTCGCCTTGTTCTACCAGTCATACAGTATATGACATTAGCCTTGTTCAACCAGTCATACAGTAGAAGACATTAGCCTTGTTCAACCATTCATACAGTATAAGACATTAGCCTTGTCGTCTTATTCAACCAGTCATACAGTATAAGACATTAGCCTTGTTAGCCTTGTGAAACCAGTCATACAGTATAAGACATTAGCCTTGTCAAACCAGTCATACAGTATAAGACATTAGCCTTGTCAAACCAGTCATACAGTATAAGACATTAGCCTTATTGCCTTGTTCAACCAGTCATACAGTATAAGACATTAGCCTTGTTACCTTGTTCAACCAATCATACAGTATAAGACATTAGCCATGACAAACCAGTCATACAGTATAAGACATTAGCCTTGTTGCCTTGTTCAACCAGTCATATAGTATAAGACATTAGCCTTGTTGCCTTATTCAACCAGTCATACAGTATAAGACATTAGCCTTGTTGCCTTGTTCAACTAGTCATAAAGTATAAACATTAGCCTTGTTGCCTTGTTCAACCAGTTATAGAGTATAAGACATTAGCTTTGTTCAACCAGCCATACAGTATAAGACAATAGCCTTGTTCAACCAGTCATACTGTATAAGACATTAGCCTTGTTCAACCAGTCATACAGTATAAGACATTAGCCTTGTTGCCTTATTCAACCAGTCATACAGTATAAACATTAGCCTTGTTAGCCTTGTCAAACCAGTCATACAGTATAAGACATTAGCCTTGGCAAACCAGACATACAGTATTGGACATTCGCCTTGTTGCCTTGTTCAACCAGTCATACAGTATAAGACATTAGCCTTGTTGCCTTGTTCAACCAATTATACAAAATAAGACATTAGCCATGTTAAACCAGTCATACAGTAAAAGACATTAGCCTTGTTGCCTTGTTCAACCAGTCATACAGTATAAGACATTAGCCTTGTTGCCTTGTTCAACCAGTCATACAGTATAAACATTAGCCTTGTTAGCCTTGCCAAACCAGTCATACAGTATAAGACATTAGCCTTGTCAAACCAGTCATACAGTATAAGACATTAGCCTTGTTGCCTTGTTCAACCAGTCATACAGTATAAGACATTAGCCTTGTTGCCTTGTTCAACCAATCATACAGTATAAGACATTAGCCATGTCAAACCAGTCATACAGTATAAAACATTAGCCTTGTTGCCTTGTTCAACCAGTCATACAGTATAAGACATTAGCCTTGTTGCCTTATTCAACCAGTCATACAGTATAAGACATTAGCCTTGTTGCCTTGTTCAACCAGTTATAGAGTATAAGACATTAGCTTTGTTCAACCAGCCATACAGTATAAGACAATAGCCTTGTTCAACCAGTCATACTGTATAAGACATTAGCCTTGTTCAACCAGTCATACAGTATAAGACATTAGCCTTGTTGCCTTATTCAACCAGTCATACAGTACAAACATTAGCTTGTTAGCCTTGTCAAACCAGTCATACAGTATAAGACATTAGCCTTGTCAAACCAGACATACAGTATTAGACATTCGCCTTGTTGCCTTGTTCAACCAGTCATACAGTATAAACATTAGCCTTGTTAGCCTTGCCAAACCAGTCATACAGTATAAGACATTAGCCTTGTCAAACCAGTCATACAGTATAAGACATTAGCCTTGTTGCCTTGTTCAACCAATCATACAGTATAAGACATTAGCCATGTCAAACCAGTCATACAGTATAAAACATTAGCCTTGTTGCCTTGTTCAACCAGTCATACAGTATAAGACATTAGCCTTGTTGCCTTATTCAACCAGTCATACAGTATAAGACATTAGCTTTGTTGCCTTGTTCAACTAGTCATAAAGTATAAACATTAGCCTTGTTGCCTTGTTCAACCAGTTATACAGTATAAGACATTATTCTTGTCAAACCAGTCATACAGTATAAGACATTAGCCTTGTTGCCTTATTCAACCAGTCATACAGTATAAGACAATAGCCTTGTTCAACCAGTCATACAGTAAAAGACATTAGCCTTGTCAAACCAGTCATACAGTAAAAGATATTAGCCTTGTTCCCTTATTCAACCAGTCATACGGTATGAGACATTAGCCTTGTTGCCTTGTTCAACCAATCATACAGTATAAGACATTAGCCATGTCAAACCAGTCATACAGTATAAGACATTAGCCTTGTTGCCTTGTTCAACCAATCATACAGTATAAGACATTAGCCATGTCAAACCAGTCATACAGTATAAGACATTAGCCTTTTTGCCTTGTTCAACCAATCATACAGTATAAGACATTAGCCATGTCAAACCAGTCATACAGTATAAGACATTAGCCTTGTTGCCTTGTTCAACCAATCATACAGTATAAGGCATTAGCCTTGTTGCCTTGTTCAACTAGTCATAAAGTATAAACATTAGCCTTGTTGCCTTGTTCAACCAGTTATACAGTATGACATTAGTCTTGTCAAACCAGTCATACAGTATAAGACATTAGCCTTGTTGCCTTATTCAACCAGTCATACAGTATAAGACATTAGCCTTGTTGCCTTATTCAACCAGTCATACAGTAAAAGACATTAGCCTTGTCAAACCAGTCATACAGTAAAAGACATTAGCCTTGTTCCCTTATTCAACCAGTCATACAGTATAAGACATTAGCCTTGTTGCCTTGTTCAACCAGTTATGCAGTATAAGACATTAGCCTTGTTGCCTTATTCAACTAGTCATACAGTATAAGACATTAACCTTGTCAAACCAGTCATACAGGATAAGACATTAGCCTTGTTGCCTTGTGAAACCAGTCATACAGTATAAGAAATTAGCCCTGTCAAACCAGTCATACAGTATAAGACATTAGCCTTGTCAAACCAGAAAAATAGGATGATATATTAGGCCTAGCCTTGTTCAAACCAAACAGGATAAGATATTAGCCCTGTACAACCAGACAAACGGAACAAGACATTAACCTTGTTGAACCAAACGAATGAGATAAGATGTTAGCCTTATTCAACCAGGCAAAATGGATAAGACATTACATTAGCCTTCTTCAGCCAGTCATATAGGATTGATACATTAGCCTTGTTCATCCAGACTTATGAGCAAGACTATAGAGAGCAATAACAGGCACTGGGTTATTAAACACCCAGACCTTTCCTACTTCTTGATCAAACAAAATTTTTCTTTGCTTCCCCTCTTGTCAGCCCTGCAGATGAGAAATAAACCTTGTTCAACAAGACAAACATTGGGTAAGACTACCAAACAGGATAAGATGTTAGCCTTGTTCAACCGAAATCTCACTTCGCTATGTCAAGCTTTGCCATCCATGGCTCTGATAAAATCATTTACTTATGTATGTTAAGATAGAAGGTACTTTGGTAACACTGAAACCAAAAGATAACTCTCCATTTCTAAACTTTTGTATGGCATATTTTCTGGAAATTTTCAAACCAAAATCAAAAGCTTAAAATGACATAATTTACCACTAGGAATAAAGGCAGAGTCTCAATCAGCCCACAAAAATATTCCTGTGAATGTGGTAATCTCATAATAAATACATGGAACAATTACTAATTTTTGGAAAATCCTGACTCTGCCATTAATAGAAAAACTTGAGTCTGTGAGACTCTTGTAATCCCACAGAGTCACTTGAGATTCTGTTTGAGTAAGACTATGTAAGATAATCAGTTTAACATCATTTTATGTTCTAATACACAAACTACATGGATCAATGCATGTAGTTTTATATAATATCACTATTGGTCTTTGTATATAATTTTATTTGAATATTCCATTGTACATTGATAACACATTTGTATTGAAATAAAGAAGTCAATATCTTATTTCATCTGGACACAATGTAGCATACAAGCAATTATTCTATATCATTACCACTAGACATTCTTAATCTAAGCAATTAGCTAAACACTTTTATGTCCCAACAATTATTAAATAACATATTTGCTGAGATATATTGCAATCATAACTATTGTTATTTACACTACATAAAAAGTAGTCATAAGACCCAATGAAATCCAGCAGTACTAAATTGCCCTCAAGCAGAAGAAATTGATGACAACACCATTCTTTGTGAAGAAGTAGAAATTGCAGTTAGGTCATTAAAGAAAGGAAAGTCAGCTGACTTTGACAACATGCCAGCAAAACTCATTCAAGCATGAGTAGAAGAGATAGGTACAATCCTAACAACAATCTGCAACAAGATATGACAGACAGAAGAATGGCCCACCACATGGACTCAATCTATGGGCATAGTACTCCCTAAAAATGGAAACCTACAGCTATGCCAAAACTCTATGACAAAGTCACCAATGATGTTCTCATCAATGACAGAAGAGGAGATTGGTTCAAACAACAGTTGGAGACAGACAGGGATCTATATTGTCACCTACACTCTTCAACATGTTCCTGGAAATGATCATGGAGGATGCTTTGTATGACCACAAGGGCACTGTTAGCATTAGAGGAAGAACAAGTGATGGTTTAGCTGGAGATGAAAAAGAACTGGCTGACTTGGTTCAGCACCTCAACAAAACCTGCACAGCATACAGTATGGAGATTAGAGCCAAAAAAAAATTAAACTGATGACAAACAATATCAAAGGCATCAGTGCATAAATAAAGGTCAGTGGACAGAAGCTGGAATGAGTTACAAGCTTAAAGTACTTGGAATCAGTTATCACATATGAGGGCTCCAAACCAGAATTACTTTGCAGGATTGCCCAGACAACAGCAGCAATAACAAGGTTGAGACCAATATGGAAAGAAACCAAAATTGCTTTCAGTTCCAAAATAAGGCTGATGCACTCAGTAGTCATATCCATCTTTCTGTAGCTTGAGAAACATGGATGCTCACATCAGATCTACAAAGGATTCAAACCTTCAAATTGAGATGCTACCACAAGATCTTGGGCATCTTTTACATTGACCATGTAACCAATGAAGAAGTCCACAAAATGATCCAATGAGCCATCATATCCTATTAAGACCACTTGACCATTGTAAAAAAAAGTTCAAACTGAAATGGTATGGTCATGGCTCAAGATCATCTGGACTGTCAAAAACAATCTTGCAAGGCACAGTGCAAGGGTACAGAAGGAGAGCAGACAGAAAAAGAGTTGGGAAGACAACATTAAGGAATTGACAGGCATGAGATTTGGAGATTCCCAAAGGGCAGTAGAGTACAAGAACAGATGGAGAGAATTGGTTGTAAAGTCAATTAATTTGCCCCAATGACCTCTTAGGTTAGGGATTGATGATGATGATGATGATTATGATGATGAAAAACTATTTGAGTGATAGACTTGGTCAGATAAACTCTTATTCAATCATTCAAACAGTAACAAATGTCAATTACATAGTGATTCAATTCTAGCAGGTGAATGGAATATTCCCAGACATGTTATACCCAACAATGACAGATACAATCTGCAGCAAAGGGATCAACTAGACTGAACTGGTATGTTACCTTATGTCTTATCAGTCTAACCATCTTGACATCCTAAACATGAAAATGCCAATTATGAGAGTATGAAACTGACAAGAACAATGATTGCACATAACAAATTATACATTAATGTATTCTCTTAATCTAGGCTGTTGCCACTGATGTTGGATACTCTTTGTGTTGCTAAGTTTTCACATTCTAGCACAGACCAGTTTTTTTTACATCCATAGTTGAACTGTTTGTCTTAATACATTAAAAAGTTTAACACCCTAAATATAATTACAATCCTTCTTGAACTGTCAATTATAACATAGTTCTGAACAGAAACCAAGATCCATAATATTGCATTCTTTCAACATGAAAGACACAAAGATATGCCTTATCATACATAATTTGTTTTGACAATATTAAATAAGAAGCAGGCATTAAATGATAATTTCTCGTCTTCCACATAAAATAGCATATAAAATCCCAAATAATGTTGTGTTAAATCTATAAATTTGAGAAAATGAAAAAGTTTTAAATCTCAAATGTAACTGTATATTTATTTTTTAAATCAGACAAAAACTACAGATTGATAATAAGTGGACAGAATAATTTGATATAGAAATATTTGATAAAGAACTTGATGGAGTGATATAGAAATATTTGATAAAGAACTTGATGGAGTGCTATAGAAATATTTGATAAAGAACTTGATGGAGTGATATAGAAATATTTGATAAAGAACTTGATGGAGTGATATAGAAATATTTGATAAAGAACTTGATGGAGTGATATAGAAATATTTGATAAAGAACTTGATGGAGTGATATAGAAATATTTGATGAAGAACTTGATGGAGTGATATAGAAATATTTGATAAAGAACTTGATGGAGTGATATAGAAATATTTGATAAAGAACTTGATGGAGTGATATAGAAATATTTGATAAAGAACTTGATGGAGTGCTATAGAAATATTTGATAAAGAACTTGATGGAGTGATATAGAAATATTTGATAAAGAACTTGATGGAGTGCTATAGAAATATTTGATAAAGAACTTGATGGAGTGATATAGAAATATTTGATAAAGAACTTGATGGAGTGATATAGAAATATTTGATAAAGAACTTGATGGAATGATATAGAAATATTTGATAAAGAACTTGATGGAGTGCTATAGAAATATTTGATAAAGAACTTGATGGAGTGATATAGAAATATTTGATAAAGAACTTGATGGAGTGATATAGAAATATTTGATAAAGAACTTGATGGAGTGATATAGAAATATTTGATAAAGAACTTGATGGAGTGATATAGAAATATTTGATAAAGAACTTGATGGAGTGATATAGAAATATTTGATAAAGAACTTGATGGAGTGAGAACCACAATCTTTCTGTACTGATCTTAAAGAAACTTAACTTCTTACCTTTGACTAAAGATCTTCCTACTTTTTCTTGTTTGTTTTGAGGGCCAAATGTATATCAATAAGTTTTGTTTACCACTACCTCCCTTTTGGGGGTTGAAAAACATGATAATCCCATTTTGTGATTTTCTTCTCCATTAGGGACATTAATAGAAAAATTGTATACAACTGTAGACAATTTTGTTTCGCATTTAACTGATGTTTATATTTGCTACATTACACCAATTCAATCATAAAGAATTGGTTGAAAATGCAACCTAATGTATAATGTCATTTACTGATTGCAAATTAATCTGAATTGTCATGGGTCAATAAACTGGTCTTTATAAAACCATTGCCATCAAAGAGAAAAATTGCAAAATCCTGTAGCATTTTATCTAAATCAGTTTCCAATAATAAAACTTTCTTACTTTTCTTCTTTTTGATTTCTTCTGTTTCAATTTTCCACTCCGTTTCACACTCTTGACAACCTTCAACATCACCCAGCTCACAATCGCGTGATGGGCACTGGTAGCTGCATTCACTTAAGGCACAGGAAAGGCGGGGGTAGAATTTGTCATTCATATTATCTACTAAAAAATTCTCTTGCATACCTAAAAAAGACAAATATTATAAAATTACAAATATACAATTAAATTTGGACTGGTATGCAAGAAAATAAACAGGCAAACAGGGAATAAAAAAGGGGACTTATAAAAAAATTGACTTGCTGGATCATTTAAAAAATTTGTTAATTTCATAAAATTAAGTGTTGCATAACCTTTGATTGGCAATTAACAATTTCCATCAGTATCTATCACAATTAACATATGTCGGTGTCTATCACAATTAATCAAAAAGAAGTAGCAAATCCAGTCTTCGTACAAGTGATTGAGAATTACTATTACCAACAAGATATTGCCCTTGTATTATCACTTCTATTTCTGACAATGGCTTTTGATAACATCTATGCAATTTGTAAGTCAATATTTATCCAGCACAGCTTAAAATTGCACAATAAATAAAACATGCCTGTTATATGATAGTCAAAAATGGATGAAAATTAGTGAGATGTACAAATTACATAGATAAGATTTTTCTCACACAAAGCATCCACATGAAAATACAAAAAAAATGTGTACAGAATATTTTACAAACGTGCATTCTAATAAAAGTATTTAAGACAAAATATGACCAACAAAGTTTATAAAGGTGATAAATGCAATGCTATTAAAAAGCAAGCGACTTTAGAAGGACCTTACATCATGCTAAACCAATGCCATGAAAAAGCAAGAGACTTTAGAAGGACCTTACTTCATGCTAAACCAATGCCATGAAAAAGCAAGAGACTTTAGAAGGACCTTACTTCATGGTAAACCAATGCTATTAAAAAGCAAGTGACTTTAGAAGGACCTTACTTGATGCTAAACCAATGCCATTAAAAAGCAAGCAACTTTAGAAGGATCTTACTTCATGCTGAACCTTTAAATACACATTGTTTATATTCCAAAACCTTCTTGGTTTTCTTGTTGAAATGATCTCAACATGTTTTCATTGCAGTTATTTTAAATATTCTTTATTCCTTTGTAAGGGAAACTTTATCAGTGGTGGTGAATATCTCAAATTCGATCAGAAGCCAAATCTTGAATTTCTTGTAGCAGACTGATTTTGATCAGCATGTAAAAACAGAAATCTACAATAACACTTCTTCTTTGATACTTGTATATATTCAGTACCACTTTTATTGCTTTCTCCAATCTGAGTAAGAATTTTTAAGTTTTTAATTTTAATATTAAACAGAATTAAGAACTTAGATTCATCTTACCAACGTACATAAGATTAAAACACGTGCATTACCAAGGTCTCACAAATTGTGCAGGATTATAGGCACCATTTTTGACAATCAATCATCCTTTTCTTGAGTACAATCATGAAGAACTCCAAAATGTTAAACAAAATCTTATAAAAATAGTGATAAATGTGGTAAAATGGCAAGGAAACCATAGGAGAAGGCATATTGTATAATGTAAGCATGAATCTTATTTAATAGGAGAAAGGAATTAACTCTGACTGACTTTGAATAAAATGCTGGCAAATAACATAGATCCTGGTGATGAAGAAACAAAAGCAAAATCGGTTCTTGATGATCTAGCGAATGCAGTATACAAGTGCATGTGTCTCTTTGAGTTTAATAGTTATATCTCATTAGTTATGTCATGCCAAAGCAAATACCTGCATCAATTTAGATGTCAAAAATGCTTCCTTCAGTAAAATTCTTTGTTGAACACAATTGTGAAACAAATATAAAAAGCATGTAGATTATGTTTCAAACTGCAAGCAATCTTGATTTTTCCTTTATGATAGTTGCCTGTATTTTTTGTTATCTGCTATTTGTAAGACATTTTGCTGTTTGTTTCCTGATGGCATGGAAATGTCATCATTTGTGTCAGTACAACATGACACAGTTTGAAACTCTATGCTGATAGTGAAACGATGTTAATGGTTGTTTTCATTGTTTTAGAATTCAAACTGGTCTAACAGAATTTAAAAATGCTTCATTAACTTCCATTATGTTAAATTAAAGAAGTAAAGCCAATTTAAATAACTACAGGTGGTGAGACAATGGGAACCCAATTAAAAATGGAATGAACAGGAACGGTACATTTTAAAGCAAGACTAATGAACAATTGATGGTGTGTTAGAAACAGAACAACATGAAAGTGATATAATCGGAGATTGAGATGATCATAAATGTTATACAAAATTTTTGCAAAGAATGTTTCAACTATCATAATTATTATTTTCATGAAAGTATTAAAACGACATTCATGATTACCTGAAATGAAGTTATACTTGCCTTTATCATTTGTTACATGGAATTTGTCAGGAAAATCCTCATTAACAAGTGTATTCGTGGTGGCTAGGGCTGCATTCTTTGACCTGTGACTTGAAAGCACGTCAGGCAAAAACTGAAAATGTTTGACACTACCATCCCCACTGAAAGATGGTGTTCTACTGTGAATAACATGCGGTGAAAGATGATTGGGTGAAGAAATGCAAGATTTAAAAAGAGAAGGAGTTAAAACTTCGGCTGCAGCCAAAGCTAAGGTATTCAAAGACTCCGATGAAGTATGTGCATTAAAACTATAGGCTGGAACTGTTAAAAAGGGTGTGGTGGGCCGGCGTGGTGAAGCTACAGGATCTATTTCTGACGCTTCAGGACTAGCACGTGGTGCAAGTGAATTACTGTCATGATTCAGAAAGACATAATGATAATGATGATGTGAATGTCTTGGACAATACTGCTTCACATTTTGTGGCTTCAGCTGGCTACCTTTCTTTTTTGGTTTTCGCAAGGCAAGTTCTGGTTTGATCTTTCTGACATTCTTTCCTGTCTTTTCATGGTAAAGCCTTAATAACTTCCTCTTTCCCCTTCTATAAAGATGTGCTAGATATTTAAGTATTTCTGCATAACATCCACCAGGCTCAGAGTTACTGGCCAATGTGCTTGACGATTGAAATCGTCTTCTTTCTTGAAGCATTCTTTCTGTTTCTCGCTTTTTTGTCTCTGAAAATTGTGTTGCTATGACAACAAGGCACAGGTTGATCATAAAGAAAGATCCAATCTGAAAAATAAAAAGAATATGTATGTATGTATGTATGTATGTATGTATGTATGTATGTATGTATGTATGTATGTATGTATGTATGTATGTATGTATGTATGTATGTATGTATGTATGTATGTATGTATGTATGTATGTATGTATGTATGTCTACATATTGTATGGGTATGTGTATAAATGTATGTGTGGATATATGTGTACATGTAGAAAATAATTACAATAAAGACTTTCATTTATTTTCCTCTCTCTCTCTCTCTCTCTCTCTCTCTCTCTCTCTCTCTCTCTCTCTCTCTCTCTCTCAATATTACTATACAATATTACTATGTACCAGTATAATCATTTTTCCTTGTAAACTAATATGCACTTATATTGAATTGTTAGATAGTCAGTAACTACATTTAGGGAATAATAAACAGGAAAAAAAATTATGAATATTCATATAACAAAAGTATATGCAGATTACATTTAAATACAATTCATTATCTTTCTTACATATACAAAGTGGAAATGAACATATTTTATTACTAAGGCTTCGATGTATTTCAAGTGTTTTTAAATTATCTTACAGGGGTAAATGTTGATGTTTTAAACAACTTACCACAATGAGAGAAACAAAGTAGGTCCAGTCCCAAAATGAGTGAGCGTCCTGGATATAGTACATAATGTTGACCCAACTTTCTAGACTTATCACCTATGATGGAAAACAAACATGAAACAAATAACTGAATGAAAATAACTGTAACTATTTTCACTGATTAATAGTTTATATTTCTTATTGAGGGCACTGAGTGTCGCAGTGATCTAAAGCCTGACTGTAAGGATCACTGCCAGACTTGGTGGGTAAGTAAGAAAGCATGCCAGTAGCTTCTCATTGGTTGGTTGTTTTTTCCCCGGCGTTTTCCAAGCTTCTTCCTCCACCATTAATACTGGCCACCATGTATAGCCTAACTTGTGCTGCAAAATCGTGTTAAACCTCATAACAACAACAACAACATATTTCTTATAGATGAAACTTAAGTTTCTTCTTGTCTTCAAATAAGAACACCACATTATTCCTGTTACTTACTTAACTGATTACTACATTATATTGTAAAAATATGTTTATAAAGAAATCGGATGTGACAAAATGTTGCTTAATACAAAGTATATAACTCAGTTCATTGTGGTTTCTGATATAATATCTTTGTTTGCTCATACAGCAATGTGATTTTTGAAGGTACATGTATTGTGGTTTCATCATAAACAGTGTCCATCAAGGTCATGGTCTGGTTTTGCTTTTTTTTCATCTATGTTATAAATAGCTCTGAATATATTTATTAATCTATATGTTCAAGGTATTCTGAAATAAATTAAGTGAATACCAAATTTTTCATTATGCAAAAAGCAAAACAAAACAAAAAAAAAATGAACAATAAAATATTATCATGTGTATATTATACCATTTTCCATTAATGCTAACACCATTTTGATTAGTTCTGATGTGGCAATACTATTTGCACATTCAATTTTTCGAGTCCATAGTAAATCATATTTATTCATGTTAGGAACATTGTTTTATGACAACTACAAATGCTCAGTAATTGACCATGGTTGGTATCTTCTACAGAATTTGTTAAAATTAATATTTTTTGTTGTTCTGGGGCTTAACGCCATTTTTCAGCACACGATAGGCTATACATGGCGGCCAGTATTAATGGTAAAGGAAGAAATTGGGAAATCCGAAGTAAGAACCACCGACCCACGAGAAGCTACTGGCAAACTTTCTCACATATCCACATTCACAAAATCTTAGACTGGAACTCACACAGGCAGAGATGAGATGTCAGTGATCTATAACAGACAGCGCTTTAGACCACTCAGGGTCCCTCTTTCATTTGCTATGTTGGCAAAACATGAGGTAAGATCACAGAATCAAAATGCATTAACAGGACATAAAATTTAAGTGTCAAGACTATCTTAACAAATTTTAACTGAAAGTAGGAATAGGCAACAAAATACATTTTCCTTCCATACCTTATTTTTTATATATTTGTTTAGCTGCATTTCTACATATTAATTAAACCATGTACCAAAATGCACATCTTGTTAAACACATTATAAATACCGCTGATAAGTCTAGAAAGCATGTTTGAAATTAACATACTGTATTAGTTTCAGCTAACATATATTTGATGATTAGCATTAAATACATAAATCGTAATTCTGAAACAGAATATTTACTAAGTTTTGCCTGTGATAAATTGTTATTGTTTTGGTCTGCAGGTATTTTTCAATACTAGATCTTATCATTTGTATGAATATCTTAAAAAATGTTGCTGCATTATTAAAAACAATTGTCATTCTAATGAGTAGAAAATTAAGAATCCTTTATAAAAATTACGCTGTTTACCAATGAAATTATGCTTCTCGATTTTAATGGTCCATTAACTGTGTAAAACAATATAAAAAGGATAACTCTAGTAACAGAAAGTACCTGAAATATTGCCACCCAGGCAAGTCCAATATTATCAAATGAAATGGCTCCCTGAAAGGGGTTTTTATCTCCAGCTTCACAAACTGTGTAATACTGGTTCCAATTCACACATGAGTCATTGGTGGGTGTGTTGTTACTAAAGGGCCTGGCCGATGCATTGCACTTGATGCCTTCATATTGATAGCGTGGCAAGTTCGAGCAAAATCGCATGCCTGATGTATACTCTTTACTGCATATGTAATCGTCAGTTTCTACCCGTGGCATATAATACGGCGACAAATTAAAACTGAAATGGTATAAACACAATATTATTCATCTGATTCTCTGGATGCTTTTGACATTAAATTCAACAGAAACATATCTTATTCTCTGTCTTACGAATGTAGAAGTATTAAGCACACTTAGTAGAGAAAACAAAGTTTTTCAAACCTTCCTTAAATCAGGAAATATGGATGTTTGTTACATGAAAATAGAATGTAATTTTGGGAAAGAACTCATTACACTAACCAACATTTGTCGTGAACACAAAAAAAAATAAAATTTTGATGTCTGGCGAAAGTCCTCCCTTCCATTCATATGGAAAGAAACAAATCTTTATTACCACTGACAAAAAAAAAACACAACATAAATGAACAGAGAATCATACAAAGTACTACATTAAAATTATCTTGGAAAGGGCATATTGGACACTAGTTTTTCCATCTTATATTGTCAGAGTCGAGAAATAATTACTGTTTTTGAGATAGCTAACGAAACACATATTTACTCGTACCTGAGCAAAAAGCATGAACACTGTAAAAACTATTGATTTCCATGTCATTAATTAAACTTTTTCTCTATCCATGAAAGATACAAACAATTTCTGCACTCATGGTATATGTTAAAGTACCACACAAATTCTGTTTGGTAGTTATAAATTTGTTTGCAATGTATCATTACATTTTCATTATAAACATATTGTTATGACTCTATTGTCTTAAACAAAGTATCAGAAAATAGCAAAAGGCAAACAAGTTTTGTAAAATTCAACAAATAACTGTATTCCCTAGAATACAACATAAAAATTTAAAAAGAACTACAGTACTATAAATTAATTCCAACTAGTCCAAACGTCACAGGCCTAATGTATAGAGTTTCAAATGAATTCCAGTAGTGTTCCTAAAAATCAATTACAATACAGAATGTACTAATTTGCTTGCACTTTTGAGTGTGTTAACGTGACAATCGTCTGAAGTATGGCAATGTGTTAACAGTCGTAATGTAACACAATAATATAATTCAAAAAGTACTGGAAAGAATTAACAAAAATTACAAATTAATGATTTATTCCAAGCAGTTTGTAAATTGAGTAAATAATTTAAATACAAATCTACCAAAATCAATAACAGAGCACACCACTAATATCGATTCCACTTCTGATGTTATCCTAGGTAAAAAATAAATTTGATACAAACAACAATAATTTACAAAGCTAAGACATAATAATGTGGCCAGGATGTAGATCAATAATTTCCAAGTAAAAAACTAATGCCCTATATTCGTATAGAAATAAACATATTTACCTCCAATAAAATTAATAATAATACTAGAACATTTAAACTATAATCATAAAGAAATAATAGTTATGTATTATGTTGTTAAGAAAATAAATTTCACTATTCAAGTAGACCATTAACTTGATTTTGGACAAAGTTCAATTACAAAATCAAGATATTTATTATCTATACTGCACACGCCATTAAATGATAACTGAAAACATAATTTCAATGGATTAAGTTTGGCAACTTTCATTTACAGCTTAATACGTGTATTAGTTTTTCCTACAAATGCAGGTGTTTTAACAGTATCTCCTTAGACACGTGTAATATTTTCACGAGAGCTATACTTAAACATCAATAACTCACATGATGTTTTCATATTAAAGTTTTACGTGTTCAAGATCTCTTTTCCAGAAAAATCGAATTTTTAATTTATTTATTTATTTAGTATCTGATCATGGAACAATAACTACCACATACAGTTTGACGTGCTTGATCTTTGGATAAAGACTTTGAAACTTTGGACTTTGCCATTAGACTCGAACACTATCCTCGAGCTCAAGGAAACGTTTGCACATAGGAAATCAGTTATAAACCCTATATCAGCTTGATTTCCACACGAAAATCATTACCAAGGAGAATCTTGTAACTTACTGAGCATATGAGATGTTCTCGCTGATGTTGATAAAACATCTGCTACGCAACACACCAGCCCACACCTGCACACCAATTATACCAAAAATGAAAAACACAAAGAAGCACAGAAGAAGAACGTTCCCAAGCATAGGCAATGTGTCGAGTAGTAGCATCACCAAAATACGCATACCTATAATATAAAAATTAGAAAAGATTGTTAGATAATAATTGATATTGCATATTTTCTGTACAAGATTTAAATGGACTGGCTCCGAAGAAGACATATTTGTAGTCAAAGAATAATTTGTGTTCCGAATCATATGTAGTTTTGAGATGTTAACTACTGTATTAGACCGGTTCGGTATATTTCCTATCTGTAATATTATGTAAAAAAATTATCCTAAATTGCTAAGGCATGTCCAGAATGGAGAACAAATTTTATATAGGCTGAACAAAATCAACCATCTTTTATTCATGCCATTCTGGTCCGCTAACGATTTTTTTTTTGGCAAAACTTTCGTGGAACTTTATCTTTTATACCTAATTGGTTTATATTGATTGCAGTTTTTCGTATCTAATCTATACATAGCCTTTCAATGTGATTCGATTTGAAAATTGCACGAATGAATTCATTACATGCTGGAATGTAGACTAAGGGAAGAGGTCCATGTACTTGAGGAATGATGATTTTACTGTCGCCATCTGCTTTAGCGACTGCTATTGATTGACAATTCTATCGAAAAATGTAGATAATATACATTTGTTAGACGCTTTAAATATATTTCTGGGTACTACGGTGTCTTTCTATGCCAAAAAAAGAAAAGAAAAGAAAAGAAAAAGATAAAACACCCCGCACAAAACGTGACGCAATTTATTCATTGACCAATACACATCCTTTCAGTTTAGATCAAGCCTAAATTTAAGTTTGGAATCTAGAGATCTAATTAGCTACAATTTTAGCCTGACTTAAAATTGACCAATCATATGTATCAAGTCTGGAGTCAAGTCCTACTTTTGTGAAACTGAGGCCAGGATGTATAACCATGCTTGGAAAAGCTATTCAAGGTTTTGACATATCATTTCTTAAAAACCCTGTATTTATTCTTAAGGAAGGATTCCTTCCACCCAAGCTTTTCAAATGCTACTATAGAATGAAAAAAGAAAAAAGAAAAAAAAAAACAAAAACAAAAACAAACAAACAAAAAAAAAAACAACAAAAACAAAACAGAAGAATATTTCAGTAATATGAAGTATCAAGTGGCCATATCGCAAAGAGAATAGTATTATAATATATTTATACACGAGCGCGCGCGCAAACACACACACACACACACACACACACACACACACACACACGCACGCAAATATACCTTGTCGTTTTCCAAACACCTTGATATTTGTATCATTATTGATTTAACAATCAGCAGTCACTTATCACAATTCAAAGAATTATCTGGGCACTTACTTGGAATCCTATTAATAGCTCGCAGAGGTCGAAGCACTCGAATAGTTCGAATCGCTGATAGACTAAGGTTTTCCGTCTCAACTCCATATTCTACCGCGCTGAAAATAGAAACATGTAAAGATCAGACTTACTAGATTCATTCACCTTTATCTTGAACAGTTTTTGATTGAGTGTAAAGATCAGCTATTGAAAACGCATATCAATCCGCCATTTGTTTAGGGTTGATGGCGATGTTTATGAACTGGTGATCGAAAATATTTTCTCATTGAATATATTTCCGCATTATGTCAATAACTAAAATGATCATTTGACACTTTTCCATTTCCTTAATCAGGTTATAAAATAATAATTAAGCTATAAAGTGACGTCTTTTTAAAATTTTAATGTTACAAAAGCTTTCCGCGCATTCTCTAAAAGATGTACATTCTTACATACGAATGTATACATATTCAAAACAAATTTTCCCTAAAAACATTATTTATTGTAAAGTGTACAATCACCATTATGTTCCAAAACAGCGGGATTTTATATATTGTTACTATCATGGTTACTTCCATTAAGTGAATCCATGTAATAAGAGCAATTGTTCATTTAGGATAGTATTTATGTTTTCCACATTCCTTGTCTTGCATATCATAACACAACACATCTTGACATCATTAATCAATTTGAAATGTGTTCCTTTGTTGGACAGGTGTAACCAACTTTAATTTGTCGAAAATGGCAAGAAGATACAAATAATACATATTAAGTACAGCACGATTATAAGCAACTAAACATTTTTATGATGTTCACACTTGATGCATTTCAAATTTAAATTATTGTATGTGAAAATAGTTTAAGGAAGTTAATAGTATAAAGTAGTGCCTATTACAAAGTCCTCTTAAAATTAAATTAGATTTTAAATGCTAAAAAAATTAGTATTATTTAATCATAAGTTAGTTTCCAAATAACCTTATTTCACATTGATCGCTTCGGGAAATCAAAGTTAAAAGTTAATGTGCCCCTTTTGACTTAAATATTTTTATACATAACAAAACCTGATCTAATATTATTTTGTTGTTAATTCAGTAATTTTGTACATACCAAGCAAACATGTCTGAATGGTAATATTTTCTCAAAGAGAATTTTCACGAGAATATAACAATAGCCATAAGTATCTGATGAAACTACCTGCACTAAAAATAAGGACGCATTATTTATTTTTAATTTATTGGTGCATTCCAGATTATTGTATAACATTTAGTTAAGAAACTTTATAGCGAGCGAAGCTTGAGCGAGCACTCGCGAAGTACGATTATAAAATAACAGTACATGTAAAACAAGTTAGTTTTGAAACACTGGCAGTGGTATTGGAAGTTCCCATATAATCTGCCCTTATATTTCGGTGTTTTACATATGCTTTTTTATAGAAAGGAGCGAAGATAGACCATCAAGTATTCATAACGTTCATCATAGATTCTTTTATTGGTTATGCTACTTAGTCACCGTTAAAAGTCCCTTAGATTTATACTGTTATTGTTATTTAAAAAATATTTCTTGCAACTTAGGAACCTCACAGAAGCACAAGATAATGCGCATCCCAGTGATGTCATCCGACATCAGTCAAAACACACGCGTCCAGCAAGCTTCGCTCGCTACTAGCTTGACACATTTCACATTTTTGCTGCTGTGTTAAATACAATGTCAACATGCCTATTTCAGACAGAGGGTGCCAGCATTTTGTCATTCACATGACGTATCATGCATCAGTAACTACCTTTTACTGGAAAAATTTTCGTCGATATGCATCATATTCTGATGTATTTTATCACAATTTTAAAAAAAATCCGGTTAAATATCTTACCTTCGTTGACGACAATATTTGGGAACAAATTACTTCAACATGCCAGTAATTAAGTTTTGAAAATGCTTCAGATGGTATTCAATGTCACTATGTAATACGCGAATAATTGTTGAACTTACTTTGTTCTGTTTATCTCAAAATTTTCATAATTACACAGATATTCATAAACCTTCTACGGTAACTTCCTACTTGTTGTTTTAACATTATTCTATCATCTGATTTTCGGTCTTTTCGCAAGGGACTGTTATTCAATTCCGATTCCATTTTTAAATTTTTTTTATACATTTGTTATAAAAAACCCTTTCAGTGCAAAGAATCAAAGAAATGAAGATATAAAATAGAAATATTGTAAATGTTATAGAAATATAAACATAAAGATTTTTTTTTGCATATTGCATAGTCTATAGGAACCACGCCTACATCATGCATAAAATGCTGATCAAGCAACACCAGAAGGCATTTTAGCAGTAAAAGGGTTAATTTAGATCTGATTTCATGATGTACTGGTTCCCTGTACGTTACCATCTTATGGTAAACTAGAGCCATTTTCTGATGCCAAATTTTCCGTTCGTATGTTTCAAATTCCGTTCGTCTGTTTCAAATCCATCTAAAATAAGTGGATATCTAATTTGCGAGTAAATGTTGAGAACAAAGCAATACAAGGTAGAGTTTCACTTAACATTACCTGGCAGAAACTGTAAAAAATACTAACATTTTTCATAAAAAGAGACACAAGGAACCAGTCTTATATAAGAAGTAGAATTATGCGATATACATGCATGGAAGTCACATGGACTGTCGGATATTAAACATGTAAACGTGCATGCAAAATCAAATAAAACGATAAGACAAAGTCCCAGCTCGATGCATGGATACAATTAACCGAAAGCACTAAAATTTATCACAAATAAATTGAAGTAAAACCCGTTTTATATGTTAAGGTACCGTACATTTCCTTGATTGACTCGAGTAGCGTACTAAGGGTGGGGTGGGGTGCGAGAGGGTCGGTTCGCCCCAGAAGCAGAAGGAGCGGGGGAAGGGGTTCGATCGGGAGAGTTCAACTACTAGTACAAGTTTTCAAAGCAAATGAAAAATTCTCCAAAGTAAACGTTATTTACAATTTGCTTATGACAGCACTGCACTGTTTAAAAATCTGCTTGCGAACATAATGTATCTTTCTATCTGTTTACATTTTAACATTAATTCCTAGGGTGCAAAAGGAAGGATACGCCCCATGTGCCAAATACTTTAGTACAAAAATTGCACTTTTACCTTCAGAGCAACGTACATCTTGTTGAATAGCTTTTTTTGTGCTTTTTCATGCATTTTAATACATCACTATTCATGCATTCGAATATTACAATATAAAACAAATATTTAATTAAACAGCCAGCTTTAGAACATGCACAACTTCGCAACACACAAAAGCAAACGTTCTTACTTGTTCACTAGATAGTCAGCGATGCTTTATATTAGAAAATAAGAAATATAAAAAGTTATTTCAATGCTGAAAATCAGCTGAAAAGTGTACACCGTCTAAAAAACTACTTAAATAATAATGCTCTCTTTCTCTATGTCTGTAAATACATCCATAAAAAGATAACATTTATCAGATATTTTTTCTGAAACTTTGGAAGAATTATCCTAACATTACATAAAACAAGCATGCCATTTGACTTGGCATATTGTATCAAGATACAAATAAATTTCTGCATGACACAATCTGAAGACATTCTGATATCGTCACATAGCCCAGGTCCTCCAATCTCCACTTGAAATCTACTCGTACACTGAATTTTTATGCGACGACTGTGCTGATTTTCTCTATATATTACGCGTATTTGAATCTAAATGGCTATAAATTTCATTCTCTACTGACCAATAATTACAAGAGGTACAAAATTAAATGACTCGTTCTTTTAAGCAAACAACAAACTTTCAACAGCAGTTGTGACATCCACGAAATTTCGTTTGTACTGTGTGTTAAGAACTGAATCAAGAATCAAAGAATCTGCATAAAAATCATATCTAATATTAAATGATAATGCTACTGCTCTATTTTGCTACGTAACTATTATGAAAAATAACGATCACATAGTCCCGTCATCGCGCCATATTCGCCCTGGTCTCAGCGGTGTCGTGCATATTTTCTATATGATATCCTTGTGATTCGAAAGAAGAAAAAAAATGGTATGGTATTGTAACTACATCTACAAGCGCAGTAGACATAACATATCGCTTGGAAACGTGCGCCAGGAAATCTATTGCTAGGTGCAGATGACGTCTTCTGATAATTGGAGATGCGATAAAAATCCAGAATAAAATGAAAGGAATATTTAAGGAATACACATCATCAAATTCCAACTACTAACGGCTTTTAAGTTTTCAATTCGGCAATTTCACTATTCGTTTTTAGCACAGAAACAGCCATGTATTATCTATCAGTCTTGATGATGAAGCAAGAGAAAAGAAAGCAAGGATATGGTTTAATTAGTTCAAGGAAAAATTGTGTATAATCGATAATTACATAGCTCAACTTCACGAAGCTATTGCAGTATCCAGCAGCCACCATAAATATTAATTATCACGCAGACAATAAATTAAGACTAAAGTAATCTTGAAAACGAATTGTTGGTTTTTCTATTTTGCTTTTTATCTTACATACTGTTACAACTCTATAGTTTTAAACTAAGTAAAGAAAGGAGCCAAAACTAACAAGTTTTGTCAAATTCAACAATTTATTTCCCTAGAATAAATAGTGAAAATTTAAAAATGAACGTAAAGTATTGTGAATATAGTCCCAAATTTCCCTAACAGTTGTATCACAAATAGAAATGTATGAAGTTTCTATAAAATTCCAGTAGTGTTCCAAATAAGTTTCGATACTGAATGTGTTGATGGCTCATGTGCCTGTAGTCTCGATCTTACGAAGCCTGTAGTGTAGCGATGTAATAAATGCGTTTTCATGTATTACACTAATATAATCCAAATATTTTTGTCTGAATTCGCCATAATTCCAAATCAATGGTTCTGACCAAGAATATTATTGAGCACTTTGCAATTCCAGTGAATATAAATTTAATTCCAGTAAATAGTACTTTGAATAAATTAATACAGCCAAATGAAAAATTTAGCAGAACAAAACGACTGGTTCTGCCTCAGATGTCAAGGCACTAATAATTAATTTTTAAAGTAAGTAAGGTTACATACCCCTCTAATCAACCCAGTCACAATTACTATTTTTAGCAAATTCTCTGTCAACTTAACGGAATGTTTTTTAAGAAGTTTCTAAGGTCAAAATTAAGAATATAAACATGTTTACCACTAATAATTATCCCAATATTTAATCCACAATAATAGATAAATAGTTAGCTATTATTTTATGTTCTTTACATAATAAATGTTAATCGTCAGGTGACTTATGAACTTGGTTTCGGACAACAAATAATACAAATTAAATAAGCATATCAGTGTTTAGAACGTAACTTTAAATTTGCAGTTTATATCAAGATTTGTGCTGATATGCCGTTTAAGTCACATACATGCCAACATACATACTTACTGCAACAAGGCAAAAAAGACAACATAATAAAAAAAAGAAAATTGTGTCCTATGATACCAAAATAAAGATACTATAACGACTAGATGCAGTGATACTAAAATGACTAAATCATAATCAGAATTTTATTTTGGTATTGTCTTTCTTTTAATATAATTGTTCTTAAAATTTGTCTGACAAACTTTTAGGATTGTCTTCCGCAATAATCTAGATTTAACTACGCAACACTCATTATCTGAGTAACATCCGATCGACAGCCACCATTAAAAACATACAGGTCTCGGTAATTAAAACTTTTTAGCCACTAAAGCAGACGCCTCGTACGAAACGCATGCAGCATGCAGTGCACTCAGTTGATTCCTATGTTCATTCTCATGTACAATATATGTTTAATATGCAGAGAGTAACCTATCGCAGTATATAACATATAGTCTTTACAATATAAACCGGACCTTTGAATAAACACATTTATTCCTGCTTCTAAATGTACAGGTTAAAAACGGCCATTCTGAGAAGGCTGTGATGCATACAGCATGGAAGAATTAAAGAGGTCATGAGCTAACCACAAATGCTTAACCTATGTTAGTAAAGCATTAAATTTGGGTAACTGTGACCTTATAGGTTATAATGGTTTATTAATAACATAGATGTATCAAATCATAATTTTTAATGAATCGAATATGAACAACAGACAACAACAAACACTGACCATAAAATTTCAACAGTCAGCGCGAACATGAAACAGAGGTCAAAGGGAACATTTTTTGCAATAAGAGTGTAGTACTTATCAAAGATGCAATACCCAACCAAGTTTCATGATCATAGGAAGGACAGTATGTATGTATGTATGTATGTATGTATGTATGTATGTATGTATGTATGTATGTATGTATGTATGTATGTATGTATGTATGTATGTATGTATGTATGTATGTATGTATGTATGTATGTAGGTAGGTAGGTAGGTAGGTAGGTAGGTAGGTAGGTAGGTAGGTAGGTAGGTAGGCAGGCAGGCAGGCAGGCAGGTAGGTAGGTAGGTAGGTAGGTAGGTAGGTAGGTAGGTAGGTAGGTATTGTAATAAAATTAAGGAGATGCGCATTTGGTTGTAACGCCCTGTTTAAGCAATTCGTAGGTTTGTGTGATTGTTTGATTCTTGGAATTCGGTGTAATGGGAAATATTCCTTAGCCCGAAATAGTTAGCCAAATTTTAGGAGCAAACGTCACGGAGAGAAAGTGTTAGTAAGTTTCCAAGATACCATGGTCAACGAGTAGCGAATTCAAACCCAATCCGCATGACAGTCCCTGTCGTGATGTAGTACTTTATAAAATATAATGGTGTAGATCGGTGTTGTGACTGCAGCGGCATTATTTATGATAAGAAACCGATAAATTACACAATGGTATAAATGAGAAGGGACACGGCAGATACCGTTTGAGTCGCCATGGTGACAAATGTGATGTAGTTTTACTGGTGTGATGTGCCTTGAAACCATAGATTGACTGGCCCAAGGTAGCGTAGTTAAAATAGTCGCTTCTCTTAGGAATAGATGTAGAGTTTCTACGGTGTGAACTACTGGCGGAACGGAAAGTTGACGAAACTATGCGTATGTTTATGGTTATTTGGCAAGTTGTACATAATGTGGCCTTACATTGATTAGAGTAATTGATGTATAGAATGGACACGTCGGGCTCCAACTTACAACTGAAGTTGTATAGAAGTCTTTGGAAATCAGGGTAAAGATATGACTTCTAACGGGATTCGCGCCAGGGTTTTGACACCAACCGGTCAAGCAAAGACCCCTGACAGCATGTATGTATGTATGTATGTATGTATGTATGTATGTATGTATGTATGTATGTATGTATGTATGTATGTATGTCTGTATGTATGTCTGTCTGTCTGTCTGTCTGTCTGTATGTATGTATGTATGTATGTATGTATGTATGTATGTATGTATGTATGTATGTATGTATGTATGTATGTATGTATGTATGTATGTATGTATGTATGAATGTACGATCGTTTGTTGTATATCGTGGCGCTAATCAATTTCAGGATTCTAGCAAGAACTTTATATGGCAAATGAACAACAAACCCCAAAACTTTAACTAAAGTCATGGAAGCATACAATTTGGGTCGCAATGACCTACAACCGAAATGAGGGATGATGTAGTAGTCATACTGATGCGCACTCTCGGCAATATTCATGATTTGGGATAGGATTTAGTATACATAGTTCGCAAAAATTGTATTTGATCATAAGCTGAACGCAAATACTTAACCTCCTCCAATAAAATGTGACATGTAGGACGCGGTGACATTTTTCTATATGTGACACTCAAGCGTGAAATATGGATAACATCTGCCTACTGTTAAGAGGCTGTAGTACCTACGTATCCCTCACCAATGAGTTTTGGTATAACAATATGTATACAGAGTGCATATTTATTTTTCACATTTGTTTAATGCAGACCATAACCTAGTGTTCATGAACTTAATGCAGAACCTAACCTAAGCTAGTAAAATGTCAACTATAGGTTACAGTAAGCTTTTGTTATTGTTAGGGTAAGGTAGCAATGTACGTACAATCATTACGTTTTCGGTAGTTGTAGCATAAACCTAGCTTGAAATAAACTTATAAAAAATTTAACACTAATAAGTGAAACATGAAATATGGGGTCACATTGGCTTACTTTTGTGATGAGGGTACAGTACTCATCCAGATGCACTTTTAGCCACGTTTTATGATTCTAAACATATAAGTATGTATAAAGTGCACAAAACCCCCAACTATTTGGACATGAGCTAAAAGCAAAAATTATCCAAAGCAAGTAAAATGTTAAATATAGGTCACATTCGCCCTCTTTTGTAGCGAGTATGTGGTACTAATAGAGATTCGTACAACTGTCCAGTCAGATAATTCCAGCATGAACAGAGCTTAAGAAATAAAATTAAAACAAAACTGAACCACGGTCAGTAAAGCATGAAGCATGGGTCACAGTAATCTAGTTCTGTGACTCGTCAAAATGCACATTCTCGCTGTTTGGTAATTCCATGTAAAACAACATACGGGAGGTGCATAAACCTGAGCCATATCGCAAAATGTTACCAAAGAATGTACATAAAAGGTACATGTGAAAGGTTTAGCCCCATTAGCATCTTGACCAGGGAGTAGGTACTATGAACCCCACACCAAACTGTTGTCCAAGACCAAGGTAAAAGCAGTGTTAGTAGCAGTGAGGTTGTATGCATATATAACCGTTTCGACATTTTGTTCCAACAATTTAGAGTTGTCAGAGAGCTGTTCCCTTTATTAATCCATACTTTATGTTGGCTATAATTATTAAAGAGATCCGCATGCTCTTCTTTAAACGCATGTGCCATGACATTTAACAGTCTGCTCCTTGACTCTTTCATACCGCTAACACACTGGCATACAATCATGTATTGTGTAGGACTCGCGGTGCTAATTCAGTTACTATAGTAAATCTATGCAAACACCATGATATTAAAAATTCAATAACTTAAAATTTCCGAGTGCCCATGATCGAACTTATATTTATCAGCAAAGATGAAACCTGGATGTCAGCTTTTGTATAGAGGAAAGGATATGAGCCGCGGTATTTTCTGGGCATGCACGTATTTGAAACATGTGTTTTCAATTCCGTATCAAAGAGTCATGTGCTAATTTTCCTATTGAGTTTTTTTAAACTCAAGACTGTTATAGGACTGAAATTCAATCAATAAAACATTGTCTGTATGTTTTCACTTATGACTAGGATAAGCTCTCAAGATATTATTTTTCCTAAAACATAACTTACATTATTAACAAATCCTGGCCACCCAAACCCATATATACAGTATTTATATTCACCCATTTTCAGGCTGGTTCCCATTTTTCCATACCATTAGTACCGTGTGCCCTATATCCACCCTTGATTTTATTGACAGCCCTAGGAATAGTAGCAGTTCAATACATATGTAAGCAATGTGCATAGTTCTGCTTGTCAAAGATTACATTTGTGAATATTAAATTATATTGCAAGTTCATTTTCACCTAAACAACAATGGTGCATTTCAGGCAACAAAGTTTAATATTTGAGCTTTATTTAAGAAAAGAAGAAAAAATATTAAAATAAAGCTGTCTAATAAGAGTCGTCCTTTTTAATATCACCATTTATCTCTCTTCAATTTAATACTGAAATATATGACCAGCCTTGTCATATTATGTAATTAAGGAGTTAAAAGTCAAGGTGGTGACCATCTAATAGTACATGTATTATTACAGAAAAAGATATTCAAATGACAAAAATTACCTAAAATTCCTCCCAGAATACATATAATTTAAAACTAAGAAAGGTAGATATAAGTCCATTAAAATGCAAAATATAAAGTTTCAAAACATTCAATGAAAGAAATTAGTGGGGTGCAAAGTCATGAGAGGTCATCCTCATTAGGCATGGTGGAAGAGACCTAAGTGATCATATCTAATGCATTATGTTTCAAAACACAACTAGGAAATATCATATTGCTTACTATAATTACTCTAAAGATGGTAAATTGTATACATTTATATATGTATTGCTTAGATATGAACCATTCCATATCATTAGTGCTTGAGTACCTCCATATGACCCCTCCATGACTTCACGATGCTATTAGCAATATCTGTCGCAGCAAAATGGGGATTCAGCTCTTCCTGGCAGAGATCAACAGGAGCGGTGTGCTCCGAGAAACCAAAGACATCTCATACTGAAACCTTAAATATGGTCCTTACATAACAACTTAACAAAGATCAGACAAGATTGAAGGAGAAACAGGACATGAATATAATCTATCAATTTTGGATACGTTACGGTAAGACATATACCAGGCAATTCAGTGGTAAAAAAAAATAAAACTCAAACATTGACGGAAATGCATGCTATATGTGTAAATTTTTACTTGATAAGGGCTCTTCATCTGTTTCACTTGTCGACAACCCAATCTTGGGGGTAATCAGGTTATTTCTTTAATTATTTATCAAGTTGTGTTATGTTCTGTAAATATATTATTAAATTTAATGTGTCTATATTGGACAATAAAATATTGGCTGATTTCGTATTAAACCATCTGTTTCCTATAATAATATTTGAAACATTAATGTTTTCATTAATCATTCAATCATCTACGACATTCTGCTGAATATTTTTTTACCTTTTAACAAAACTCTCATATTCTACTTTAATTTGGAGAATGACAATTATTTTATTATGCAAAATACAAAGTGCCACACAGCAATGTATACGTGCACGGACAAAAACAAGAAAAGACATTTTATAATTTCTAAACTTCTTTTGCTATTTATTAGTTTGTAAAAATATTAAATTGTTTCCTCTCGATACCTCCCCTCTTATATTTATCACTTTTTATTTATTTCACAGCAGTAAATGTTTGCTATTGCCTATACGTGCATGTTTACAGTCATGTGCCCCAACAGACATTATATTCTTGTATCATCAATATTCTTACTGAGCAGGCAATGCATTAATGCCAAGCATCATTGGATTGCAAAATACATGCAATAATGTGTAATCCTCTACAGTCTGGTATAAGGTTCAGCTGCTACCAACTGTAATCACACCACACAAACTCTTATCAATACGAATTTACCCATTATCAATACGAATTTACCCATTATCAATACGAATTTACCCATTTTTGTTTGTTTGTTTGTTGCCTCAATATGAGAAATATTAGAAACAAATCTGATGAACTGTTCTTTCTTATTTTCTTATCGATATCTTTGCTAAGACTGTCATTAATGAAAGTGAGCCGCAACAAATTTTTAAATGAGAACATGTTCAAAATCTCTGCTCTATGAACAGGGATTAGTTTGGAATACGTGTTGCCGTCTTTGTATATGAAAACAAAAGATGTGAGCTCAGATGTGATCTAGAATAAGGCAGATGCAATATATATATATATATATATATATATATATATATATATATATATATATATATATATATATATATATATATATATATATATATATATATATATATATATATATATATATGATACTGACTGTCGCTTGGGCATGGCTAATTGGTTGATGTCGCACTACGAATGTAACCATACTGGAAGTGTACAAAACGTTTGTAGGTTCTATCGCAGAGTATTTTATCGTGGTCAGTGTTACAGGTAACAAGTGATTTCCATGTATGGTCCAGGCTCGCAAAAAATTGTTGCCTGCGAAAAACGATATATGCTCTGTTTGGAGGTATGATTAGATTTTAATTAAGATTCTCTATGATAACTGTCAGACAAATGCAAGCAAGCGGAGATGTGAACGTAAGGTTAAGTAGAAAAAACGACAAAGTTGAGACTATCCAGAGACACTGTACCATTTAGAATTAAGTATCGTAAAAAAAAATTCCAGAAATAATTATTAATATAGGTCGAAAAGGGACACTTATAGCTTAGATGAGGGTGTTAAAATTGTTGGCGGTTAAAGGAAGTTAACCCTGCCTGGCTACGCTAAATGATGGGAAATTCGTTATTTTAGGTAATTTTCCTTGCAAAATTCGGCAGTCCAAGTTTTCTGCCGGAATAGAAGTCTGAAGGACTCCTAGAAAATTAACAAGAAATGTTTTTTTTATTAAATAAATCGTATAAGGGACGGGGTCTGGAACAATTTGAGAGACCCAGAACCAGATAGAGATGCGGCTAAATAGGAAGAGCTAGTCTCGAGAGTGCACAAATGTATTGTCTCAATCACATACAATATGCTCACAGACGTAAGTCCTAATTATTTGTTGAATTTATTCGTTTGAAATTCAAGCTAAAATTGCCTTGAGTTCAGACAATTGTCGTGCATTCATTGTTTTGAAAGTTACATGATTCATGTATTGTAAGAATGTCAGATAATGTTTAATGACATGAATGTGCTCAGATTTAATGATCTGTATGGAATAGAAGTAATATTTTGTAGGAATTTCGTGCATTATTCTGATACAGATTGTGAGAATTAATTTATCTGTCTGAAATGATGTACAAGTATACAAATAATTAATTGTGCTATGTCTATGTCATTTAATCGCTTTATATCAAGTAATGTAGCTAATACAAGACGTGAAGTCCATTAACCCATTTCTGCAATTAAGTTACTAATTTTCTACACAGAGAAAATCGGCATGTATCGACCAATACCGTTTACTGGTAATTTACAGCCCACAACGGAATGTAATAGGTTATCTACGCGGTCTAATTATATCATGGTTCCAGTTAGGAATGCGAGCAGCCGCAAGAGAGACATTAATTTTATATTAATAGGATTATATATCTATATTAATGACCATATTAGCCATGTAATAAGACGAAATTGAAAATAAAAAGAGCGGGCATATCATTCAACACCAGAAAAGAAAAAGAAAATAACCTGACAAATACTTAAGTTACGTTTTATTTATTAGATGCGAAAAGTAGCTCAATACTTGTGCTACACAGAGGGAAGGAGTATATACACTACAACCAAGTTACGGTTCATTACCCAGAGAGAGAGAGAGAGAGAGAGAGAGAGAGAGAGAGAGAGAGAGAGAGAGAGAGAGAGAGAGAGAGAGAGAGAGAGAGAGAGAGAGAGAGAGAGAGATACGGCAAAGCTGACCTATCACCAACAGTGATTTGGAAATGACCGGAAGTAACCAGATGTAACCGTGAAATGTTGTTTTTTTATCTGCTTAAAGAAACCACACACACACACACACACACACACACACACACACACACACACAGAGCAACTTGAATATATAAGACATTTCAACCTAAGTCCATGTTACAGGCACATCATTTCCCACGTGTACCCGATCTTATTAACTATGTTCGATAACGGCCGAATACATCGTCTTCAAGAACATTGTTTAATAGGATACAGAACGTTTCTTGATAGTCTGGCCCGTAACATCGATGTTGCGACACGTACGTGGCGCAAATACAGGGAAATGCTAAAGAAAATTATTTCCTTTTATGTCCGAGTAATTATTTATATGTTCCCTGAGGTCTGCTTTGTTCTATTGAAAACTGAGGAAATTTCAGGATTGAGGCACACCTGTAGTTCCAGAAGAATCTCTTCCCATAATAGAAGAAAGAAACAGGAAGTAAATATGGAGGCAGCAAGTAACGAGCAAAATAAAGTCGAACACAAACTATCACTAACCAAGGATAAGCGATGAAGATGAGTAAAACTATCAGCTTATTCAAGAGTACCAAGAACTGAGACTATAGAAGTAGATCTTGAGGAGTTACAATGATGGACGTTATCACTGATTGAGCCGATTTTACGATAAATAGACCCATCACATGATTTATTGATAAGCCACAAAATCATGACTAAAATATATGATATAAGTCGAAGAAATTAATATTCCACCTAATGCAGAAACCCTTCCTTGGCACAGGCGAAAAACGCGCACCTGACGCTATGCAAAACAATCAATGATGTAAGACGATATTGTTTTTATTCTTGCTTTAGTTGCATGACTCGCTCAGTCAGTACACGCAATATGTTCCAGTCAGTGCACACGTCGGAAGCTGCTCTTGTTTCTCTGCTTCTTTCTTATTGGTTACAAGACATGTGCACGACTGCTGCACAGTTTATGCGTGCACATTTACGAAAGAAAGGCGGATATACTCTCTCCGGGATACAATACAGGAGATCATTAAAAGTGTATTACCACTGTTCAGCTTTGTATTTGAATAATAACAAAGTTGTGAAATTACCCTGTGTCATATCCTGTTTAAATGTCATTGAAATGTAATGACTTCAAGTGCAATGCATGAAATATATAGGACACTGGAAATTGAGATGATCGGTAGACAATGCCAGTGCATGAAAACTGCTTAAGTAAGACCCAACCATTTAACTCCACTGTCCGTTGAGAAGCTTTTCAAAGTTTTTTGTAAACAGGAATTGAAAAGTCTTTGATTGCAGTCCTGAAAGATGATCAACATGTGTGATGTATATATTCACAAATCCAAGATTACTGTAAAGTCAAAATAGAATTAATCCTACATGAATGCCTTCAAATATTTGTCAGAATTACCTGAGACTGATATGATCGTCCATGAACTATTTGACATAAAACGTATTGCTGGATGGAAGTCAGTCAATCAGTATGAATGTAAGTGCCGGTAATTCTTTGCACGTAAGTGCTATTAACATTAAGTATATATTTAGAAGTATCAACATGACTGTATGCATATAACCCTCCCCTCTCTTTTCTCTCTCTCAATATATATATATATATATATATATATATATACACACACACACACACGCACACACACACACACACCCTAGTACATATTCTTATCTAATTTTAGTAATTTTTATTCATGGTTGTAAACTGTACAGAATATCTTTAGTTAGATTTTGCCTATGTGACGTAAGTATGTTTTGGCTTAAATTTTCGATGGCTGATGGGGTTTAGACGATTCTAGAAGAATTCTCATGGTTGTGTGCTAGGTCACTTGACTAGGCAAGTTCGAGGCAAAGTAAGTAGTTAGATCCATCACGTGAGGTATATTTGGATATATAGTTGCAATAGAAGGTGTATTTAAGGAATAATACAGCAGATTCATTCCTCGTTTCTTGTGTTCCTGTTGCAAGTTTGCCGACGTATTTTATGTTATACTTGGATATTATACAAGAGGAAAAGCATTTGTTTGGTATGTTCATTGTAGGTAGAAAGTGCTTATTATGTGGGCTATAATATTATTCCGGAACTGTCGTGCATTATTCAGAGGAGTTATGGAGGACGCCATCTTGACAACATCACGGTTCTTTTAGGATGAGTATATTTCCGGTTCTGAAATTTATACTGAACTTTTCAAGGTCTTGGACTTTCATTAAACTTTTTCAGGATTATTTTGGATTTACTTCATAATACTATAAGTTACTCTCACATTTTCGTTTATAAATTTGATAAATAAATTATTTGTTAAGGTTTACAAAACGTTTCGGTTTTGCTTCTTTCTCTGTACCGCTCCGGTATCCTAGTGGTTAGAGCGTCCGCCTCGGATGCGGGAGGTCGCGGGTTTGACCTCGGCCGAGTCATGCCAAAGACTTGAAAAATGGTACTAACAGCTGCCTCGTTTGGCTCTCAGCATTAAGAGGTTAGTGTTAGGACTGGTCGGCCTAGTGTCAGGATAATGTGACTGAGAGCCATCATTATAAACTGTCACAGTGCAGACATCGAGTCGATATGACTGAAAAATTGTTAAAGCTACGTTAAAAATCTAAATCACACATACCCTTTCTCTTACTTCACCCTATGTGACCATAGTGATATATATATATATATATATATATATATATATATATATATATATATATATATATATATATATATATATATATATATATATATATATATATACACACACAAGTGAAGTGTATTTGTTACTTTAAAAATCGCAGTATCTGTTCATTAATTAGAACTACTAATCATTATAGCATTGAAAACATGTCCAAATAAGCGATTCAGTCAAATATTTTCATTATTGATCATCCCTGATTTAGATCTATCGGTAGATTTGCATGCCTTATAGCTTCCGTTACTGCTTCTATATATAGCTATTATTTTTGTTTTTCTTTGATGAAGACCCACTCGCCAGTTTTTGACGTCAGTGTGACTGGTTTAATTTTAGCACATTACTGATAAAATGAATATACTAATCAGTAGCCATAGTGACAAGACTTCGTGAGCAGTATGCATTATATTAGAAGAAAACTTCAGGTTAAATTACAAACAGCTGGAGAATTCTCAATAAACAAAATAGTAAAAGTGGGAAAAAAATGGAGTCAGCGAGTTTAAATTTGGATATTAAGTTCTCTAATACGGGCAAACACACATGCCAGGAGATGTAAGCATCAAATATGCCAACATTATCTTCCGTGATTAAAGACAAACTATCTTAGTTCTTCGGAACAGTCTCCGATTTCTATTCCTTTTAAGTTACTGATCGAAATTAATGTTTAAATGTACAGTTGGTAATCATCTGCAAAATGTCCTTTCCTCGTATAGATAAATTTTGGTGGTGATGGCGAACCCACTGAAATTACTTTTACCAAAAGAGATTTGAAGCTGAGTCGAAAAATTACGAACATAAACTAGCATATTTGGAATTTATTATTAAGTTTTCAGTCTTTTCGAGCATGATCCATAGTGAGGAATTTATATGTATCCCACATACACCATTTGAATTGAAATTAAAATGTACTTGGTACGACTTATTCTCGTATCTTGTGTATGTAGACCATGCTTTAGCAACGAATACTTATTAATTACTATCTGATAAAATTACACATTGTGTATGCACAATTTTCTTTGAATATATTCCATCAGCTAGTATCAAATTTTTTAACTGGTCTCTTTTATTATGTATATTTGTATTGTATGCTTATTTTGTTCTGTGACTGAGGGTTTTGGAGTTAATGTCTATTTTATTTTTCATGATTTTAAGAAGTAAACACGTGTTCTGAATTTTAGTTCATGATCTGACCTTGTTTGCAAATTAGCGGGTTTTACCGTAGAAAATGTTAGGGTGCCGCAGGAGAAGTTAAATTTTTTTAGAAGGAAACTAGGTAAACAAATATTTTTTTTCCTGTTTATGATCTATCTGTATAATCACTTATAGTTGTGTTCAGATATAATTTAAGAGGAATTATTTATTCAAATATTCATTGGAGTTACAAAATGCCCATAAACGTTTAGGACTAAAATACTAGTCTGGGATTATTGAGAAATTATTCAAAAACATTTTGGATTTTTCACTGTAGTACACCAGGACATTCAAGACTCTTAGTAGATCAGGACATTCGAGACTATATTTCATTCAAAATATTCAATACTTTTAGACTAGTAATGGAATATTTATAATTATTTGGGATTTAATTACCAATACAGCAATGTCTTGAATTTTGTCTTTGAATTCTATGAAATAAATTGCTGAATATTACTTCAATTACCGGTTAAATCTTTCTTTCTTTTACCCAGATTAAGATCACAGATTCGCAGTACTTAATTGTCTTTCTTTTTTCAGGTCAGTAAAATCTAAGTAAATATTATTGTTGATTCGGAGAGATCGAAATATGCTTAAGATTGTTGCTCGATTCTCAGTTTATCTTGATGTGACACTGTGGATTGGATTCGTTTACTGATATATATTTTAAATAAATACTCTTCAAAGCAAGTTCATCGAAGTGAAATATATTAATATGGCAATTTAAAGGGATAAAATTAACAAATTCTTTAGTGAATGTTCGTGTTAGCTTACTATGATAATCAATACTACTGCTTATACTACTAAATAATAATAATAATAATAATAATAATAATAATAATAATAATAATAATAATAATAATAATAATAACAACCGATGCAAAGGCAATCAAAATATGTGATATAATTGTGATGAAGTGCGCTCCTGAGTTATGTGAACCCATCCGATTCCGACATCAGTGCTGCTTGAGTGTTTAGATTCAATATTACTTCACTAACCGACATGATCGATAATTCTCTCTCATCCGGGGAAATCATATCATTTATAAAAACTGCCACTGTGAAGTCTCTGTTTACGAAACAGACGCTTTACCATAATGAATTTAACATCATCTTCCCTGTTTATAAACTTGCATTTATGCACACAAAAAATCTTACGAAAAAGTTGTTCTATCCCAATTCAAATAATCCTGTTTGCAATGTAGATAGAATTTGCTCACCTCCCACATCACAGTACTGAAACTGTCCTTTTAAGGGCAGTTAACGACGTTCTATCTCTAACCTCACCCTCCTTGACTCCTTGACTGATGTGCGTCATTTGACACAATATGCAATATTTACTTCACCGTCACCATATGTATTTGATATTCACATTACAGCTTTACTATGGTTCAAGTTATGCTTCGTCAACAGGACACAACTTGTTCCCCGTAAATGGAAAACATTCCAGCCCAGCTGATATATGTTTTGGTGTTCCACAAGGCTCTATTTTCAACCCCATTCTATTCACTCTATACACTCAGTCGCTTTCAAGTGTCATAGACCGACATCCGGTGTCTCACCAATTGGTAAATTAATGACAGTCAAATAAATAAATAAATCAAGCTACCCAACTGAAGCTGAGGCTACCATCCAAGTCTTAGAGGTGCATTTCGATGTGAAATCATGGATGCAACATATCACATGCTGCAGATGAATGATGATAAAACTGGAGCCATCCTGATCACTACGCAGACTTTCTCATTTACATTCTTGACCTCAAACAATACGTCCAAGTACTTTACTAACACTATCATTAAAATCACACAGTACGAAACCTATGTGTCACTCTCGATTGTACTCTCGCGTTAAACCAACATGTAAGGAAAATATACAAGAAGCCTAGACGCATCAGCTGCATTCGCAATTTTCTTTCGGTTGAACCCACTAAAATACTTTTGTGTTCCTTAGAACATTCGACATTGGACTGTTGTAATTCCCTTTTTTCTGATTTGTCTCAGTATCTACAACAAAAACTTCAAAAAGTTCAAAACACAGCTGCTCTGATCATCTTAAGAGTACGAATAACGGAACACACATCCCACCCCCCGCTCTGTAACCTTCACTGGCTACCCGTTCCACCTAGAATCAAACACAAAAGCTGTTCTCTAAGCTACATTTCGCTGGCTGGTCCCATACCTGTCTGACCTCACTTATTTGTACATCCCATTTAAAACTTACGCTCCTCTTCCAACACTCGTATATTCATTGTTCTGACTGTTAAAACGAAGTCATATGGACAACGATGTCATATGGGTCAGGCTGCATGGAACGAAATACCAATGGATTACAAGGACACCGCTATCTCATATAAGAGTGTTCTTAAAACTCAACTATTTCGATTACAAGAAATTACTTAAAGACTTAATAAGGTTTGCTTCCTTAATTATATTATCAGCATGCTTTTGTTTTGTAATTTCATCTTGTTTGTTTTTGTAAGTTTGTCGTATGTGTTATCTAATATATACAGTGCTTTAGGCTTGTAAAGATCAGGTACTATAATAAGTCTACATTAATAATAATAATAATAATAATAATAATAATAATAATAATAATAATAATAATAATAATAATAATAATAATAATAATAATAATAATAATAATAATAATAATAATAATAAATTCCGTAACTATTTAAATGCAGTTATTTCCAAATAAATTCCTCCGCAAACAAAAGTATCGCAGGAGAGATATTGCAAAGGGACAGAATAAAAAAATTCCTGCATGTTACCTTTAAACGTTTCTCACCTCAGCGTGAGTTCGAGTCTCAGGCTCGGCTAACGTGGGTACATGAGAAAGCCTGCCTGAAACTTCTTGTGGGTTGGTGGTTCTTCCCCGGGTTTCCAAGATTCTTCCTCCACCAATTATACTGGCCGCCATATATAGCCTATATTGTGCTGGCGTTAAACCCTACGACTGCTTCTACTATTACTACTACTGCTACAACAACAACAACCTTTAAATATCTTCAGATCGAGAACCCAGGACCTGTCAAATAAATGTTAAAGGCAATCTAATTAAAGCTTTTTCACTCTGAGAGGCAAGAAAAGCTAACGTTAACCACGTATGTCTGAAAATTGGCAATTCGTCAAACGACGATTTCTTTTGGAAATAAAACTAAATCTGTATGCACTTCTCAGTGAGGCTTTAATCAGGGGAAACTAGTTTTTACTATAATTATTATTATTCATTCAGCATAAACGGATATTATGGCACGAATGGAGATTACATTATCCTTCAGTCACGGGAACATAAAAACAAAGTCATCTTTAATGTGGCTACAGTTTTTTTTCTCTTCAAAATAAAGATATGAAAACAAATTTAATAAAAAAAATTATAAACGATAGTTTCACATCCACACATATGTGAAATATAGGTAACTAAAAAAGACAGTCAATGAGCTTGTATTTTGCTGCCAAATTTTTAATAATGTGCATCCGTCACAAAAAATAAATCAATATACAAGTTAAACTATTATTATTATTATTATTATTATTATTATTATTATTATTATTATTATTATTATTATTATTATTATTATTATTATTATTATTATTATTAAAATAAGCCGTTAGGTTCTATCAAAAATACAATAAAATCAAGATGATATATTCACAGCTGTTATGGAAGTAACACAATTTTAACACTAGGGCATATAAGTTAACCAAGGTGCAACAAATTCAGACCACCTAAATATATTACTCCTATGTATGTATGTATGTATGTATGTATGTATGTATGTATGTATGTATGTATGTATGTATGTATGTATGTATGTATGTATGTATGTATGTATGTATGTATGTATGTATGTATGTATGTATGTATGTATGTATGTATGTATGTATGTATGTATGTATGTATGCATGCATGCATGCATGCATGCATGCATGTATGTATGTATGTATGTATACATGCATGCATGTATGTATGTATGTATGTATGTATGTATGTATGTATGTATATCCATCCATCCATCCATCCATCCATCCATCCATCCATCCATCCATCCATCCATCCATCCATCTACCTCTCGACCTCTCGACCTCTCGACCTATCTATCTATCTATCTATCTATCTATCTATCTATCTATCTATCTATCTATCTATCTATCTATCTATCTATCTATCTATCTATCTATCTATCTATCTATCTATCTATCTATCTATCTATCTATCTATCTATCTATCTATCTATCTATCTATCTATCTATCTATCTATCTATCTATCTATCTATCTATCTATCTATCTATCTATCTATCTATCTATCTATCTATCTATCTATCTATCTATCTATCTATCTATCTATCTATCTATCTATCTATCTATCTATCTATCTATCTATCTATCTATCTATTAAATGCCGTTCTCTGTATGAGTACAAAACCACCAGCTGGTTTAATATAATGCCCTCACTGACTGAAAGTTCAGGCAAAGCGGTTTTTTAATGGATATTTTTTGAAATTTATTACTTTTTGATTTCAAAATTAACAACAAATCTTGAGAAAGGTCCATTGCACCTCAGACTCCTTAAGTACAGTTGTTCCATCACTCCATGAATTTTTACAACTGTATGGTTCATGTAAGGACGTTGATAAATATCCATATTATGTATCCTTACTACTGTCCTTGCAAACAGGTATCGCGTTTTCTCAGACTGAACGAGACTATAAAACATGCATAACACCCGGGTCAGAACGGGGAAGACTAGGAGCTCTAAGCATATAAATGCATTCAAAGGATGCAAAATGTGTATTGCGCATGCACAAAGAAAACGACTAAACATCTCTTATCTTATATTTTACAAATATCTACGCAGAAAATTTCAAAGAAAATATTTTTCAAACAGCTCTAAAATGGAAAACTGATCGTCGTGGTTGAGTTTCCCTGAATTTGAAAACGGATAGTACGCTAATTTCTTATACGATCTCAATAGTTAATTATTTTTAAGTGTTTGTCTTGTTCACATGCAAAGAAATAACTGGATATTCTTTCCTCCATAGGTCTTTTTCATGCAATTTAATGTTAAAATAGGAACAATGAAACAGGCTAGGTATTTTTTTTATTGTATAGTGTCTCCTTATCAGTGTTCTTGTTTTCTATGCTTATTTGTGTACAAATTCAAACACTCGTTAACTTGTCGGTCAAACTTGTTAATTGCTACTATATAAGCATTTATTGTGAAGGTTGTATTATCACCATTAGGAATAATAAATAGTTTTGTTTTATATAGGTAATATTAATACCGTGGTAATATATTTTTTTTTATATAAACCGCAACGCGTGGAACACAGGTTTGGTAATAATGTACAATGATGTCCGTAGGATGCAATATCGAAGAAAATTTTTGTGCCTTTTTAAAAGCCCAACAGGAGTCGAATTAAAATCTTTCACGCTTTTGTCAGCTAAATAAATTCATATGACGAAGAGGTGTAATAGTGACGGAAGACAAGAAATCGCATGTCTCAGGTGAGGAATAAAAATACTATCTTTGTTTAAAAATGTATGCATTTATGAAGCAAATAATTATGTTTGCAAAATGAAGACTTTACAGACCGATGCTGAATTATATTCCACTGTAATCATAATTCACATCTTGGCGGAAGAGCTAAGACTATTTAAAAATGTGAAAAAGATGGGAATAACAAAAATTAAAAGTTTCTATCTGTATGTCTGCTCCACCTTGTTTCTGACTATTGGCATATGCTACTTATTTATTGACTCTGTGTACACTCTGCTTATAGGTCACGAAACAGTTTTTCCGTTATTTCAGGCAGACTGATAGTGGTAACAATGAAATAAAACTCATAACAGCCTAGGTCAGATGGTACATTTGAGAACAAAACTGGAATGGTATAAAACTCAATTATCCCTTTCTAGATCGTATTCTTCATCTAAGTAGACTGTCTTATTTACGATTTTGTTATTTAATATTCAAGGTAAAATGCAGAAAAACTGGTAAACGTCCAGCTTCATCATTCTTTTGTAAAACGTTTAGACTTAGATTATTTATTTAAATTATATTTTCAAGCTGTCTCATTTGAAAAATAGTATAGAATCATATATATTGAATTACTGAAATATGAGAGTGGGAGAAAAGTGATATCGCTCTTGTAGAGTTATACGTGATAAACACTTTATGGTCCGAACAGCTGTTCCAGACATCAAGCATCTACACGGAGAAAAAAAAGCACCTGAGAGTTGATAATTAACATGGCGACTGACAAACCTCGTTAAATAGAGTATAATTTACTGGGTTTTTAAATCTCTGGGGACATGTTTTCATGTTGTATATACTCATCTAGTACTCCTATTAGGTTATTTAGCAATAATGTTGTCTATATCTGCATTACTTAGTAGCTCTGCAGAATGAAATTTTAATTCAAAGTTATTAAAACAAAATGAATTAATTAATTTGCCCCAAAATAGTATAACCAACACGGTAGAATAATATTGTTTTGTGAAGGTAATTAAAAACTCATCTTAGATGACTCTTACTTGTAATGTTCAATTATTTTTGGATATCTTAAAATGATTTTAAGATTGGAATCATTTAATTACTCACAAACCTTTCCAAAATATTAAAGCCAAAATGAAACTTTACAAAACATAATGAATCAAAATTCCGATACTCTGTAAGAGCTCGACAAAAACGGGCATATTGAGAAGAAATGAGGGAAAAAACAGTTGGAAGATAGATCAACAACAAGGTGATGCGAATTTGGTGAAAAAAAATCAAAACGTCTTCTTGATGTTAAAAAAAGAAATAAACAAAACTCGAGCCATTGATACTTTACCACTCAAGAGTATTCGCGAGAAACCAAGATAAGATTTTTTAATTGTTGAGTGTTGAAACTACCTCCGATATATTTGATCGATATAACTCGAAACTACCTCCGATATATTTGATCGATATAACTCGAAACTACCTCCGATATATTTGATCGATATAACTCAAAACTACCTCCGATATATTTGATCGATATAACTCTTAAACTAGCCGGTATAACGGCTGTATTTGATCTAAGATAGGCGTCATTTTCCTTTACAACCATCAGATATTAAAGACGACGTTTAGTTGAAAGCTCATATCAATATCATAATCCTTTCAGGAGTACTGTTTTTTTTTTCAAGATGGCCTTCGTGTCAACTATATTGGATGAAAAGGTGGATCCACTTTCAATTAGGACCTACTCGATATCATAAAATGTCTTTTAATGAAAACGACATATCCACGTGGATATCTGTTTAGGAGGATTAGCAATAATAAGACATGTAAGATGGCCGCCAAATCAAATCAGCACCGTTTTAATTCAGGAGCCGCTAGACATCATATGACGTCCTCTGTTGCTAACTCCATGTCAATATGCCTTTACGTTTAGGGGCAGTAAGGTAACAATAGTTTCAATATGGCTGTTATGACGGTCGTATGGGACTATTGTCATGTGGGACCAAATGGACATCATAGAAAGGACTAGTAGTAAAAAAAAAACCATATTAATATGATCTTCTATTCAGGAAGATAAGCAATAGCAAGATTTCAAGATGGTCGCTTTGGTGGCCATACTGGTGGTTCAAGTGATACTATTTTTATTACTGTCAAGCAGATTTTGGAATGAATGTGTTTTACAGCAGTCCTCTCAATAATTTAGGATCAGTAGCGATAACAAACTTGTGCCACTGGACGCTGTGGCTGACCATAATGGAGGTCCGAACGGCATCCATTTCATTGAGGTCCAACTAGACATCGTGGAAAGTCTTGCAGTGAAAAGCCGATGTCATTATGACCTACGAAAACAGAAGACATATCGATGACAAGATTTTCATGATGGATGTCTGAGCGGGACAAGTTTTATTGAGGGCCAAATAGACGTCACAAGAAGCCTTGCAGTTAAACTCCATGTCTACGTCATTTTCCTGTCAGGAGAAGTAGTAAGAAAAAGATTGTCAGGATATCAGGATGGCCACTGTAGGGAAGATATCTGAGATCTAAGTGGCGCCATTTTCATCTAGGAACAAAACAGCTAGTACGTGTCAAATTCATTGGCAATCCTTGAAGAAGTTTTGAAGAAGTAGCCATAATAAATTCATGCTTACTTGATGACGGACAACAAATAATTCCGTAACCTATCGATATAACAATATAAAATCTAATTATGAAAGACAGAAAAAGGACAATATATTGAATCAACTTATAGATTTTAACGAAACATGAGGAAAATACACAAACAAAAGTAATTTGCAAACTCATAACTGCTTTCTTAAACCATAACAAGGAACTTCCAGAACATGAAAGTTTGGTTTAAATATGGTTATTTTACTAAATTATGCAAAAGGGGACGGGTTACATGTTCTCACAATAGTAGATAAACCCTTTTCTCATAGCAATTTAGTAGTAAAAATTAATCAAACATAACAAGTGACAGAAACGAAGAAAAGATAAACCAAATGCACAACAAATATGACCTGATGAAAATAAAGGATTATTGTTCGAGAAATGAAAAAGAGATATATCCACGGCAGGTAGACAATGGTGTTACCAAACTTGAAACAGAATATAATTTTATTCATTAACTGTCCGAGAAAGACGCAATCCCTTTTCAGGTAAAACTTAAGAGAAAAAAAAACAATAAAATTTAGAACGCCTTATATCCTTATACTTTTTGAAAAACTGAAAGAGTTTTTGAATACAAATTTTCAGTTTCGTGTTCAGATAAGTCAAATAGAAGAGTGTTCGTAGAGATTGGGACGAACACTTCGATAAGGCCCATTACACTGGTTTACAGCCAAAATTCTTCCGAAATAAATGTAATCAAACTTTACTAATTCTGGATCACAGAGAATGAAAATGATGCTTAAAATTGTTGATTGGCTCTAGTTTTAAAGATATAATACTGGGTCAGTACATATGACTCTTGACTTGGAAATGGCAGAGAATAAGTGAGTTATGAATGGAAGGGATTTCAATTTAAACCAGAAATGATTAAATACATCTTTGACTGGATCTATGAATAAATCTATAAAATCTATGACTGGGTTTGGACACTACTGCTTTTTAGGCAAAACAATGAATGATGCAACATGAAGCTGGTTTTGCATCAGACATGAGATGAATTGAATCAGGTTATTCCTAGAAGCCATGAATGATGCAATCATAACTAAACTTTCATCATTCTGCTAAACAAATTGCCCTGTATCAGCTCTAGAAATCATACGGTGCCGCGCCCTCTTATTTGTCAATATCTGATTTTGCAAAGGGACCTATTTCTGTTTAGCCAAAGTCAGCAGAGATGCCTCGTACTATCTGAACAGTGCAGAAAACTTTTGATTGTGAATTGACTTTTGCATCACAAAAGCGCAGTATAACGACTATTGTTATGAAAGCTTATCACCTTTATTTTGGCTGAAAAATTGTAGATCAGGACAAGATGTGGACCCCATAAAAATGCTGAAACACTAGTCCAACAAATCTTCGTGACCAGTGGTTGAATAAGAAAAGGAAAACTATGCTTTTTGCAGTGCCAATGATTTGGAGAGAGCCAACAGATCATATCAGCGATTGTTACTTCTGCATGATGGAGTTGTGAGGACGTGTCAAAGAAGAAAAAGTGGAATGTGCATTATCCAAACATTCCTTCAGCTATACGCCCAGTACCCAACGGAGGACGTCCGACCCCTGATGCACCAAAATCATCCTCATTTGAAAAAGACAAGGAAGAGGAAGAAGGTGACGCTTTTAGTCATGAACCATCAATTTCACATGACGCTTATTTTCTCCAACCCTACTCCACTAAACCACACCTCATTACACAAGGTGAATTAAATTATTACATATTCACTGACTTGGAACTATCCAAGAGTAAAGCAGAGCTGTTGGGTTCCAGACTACAGGAGTGGAATCTTCTCTTAGATGATATTAGGGCTTCCATGTTCCAAGACCGTCAAGAGGATCTTGTGCCATTCTTCTTCATGGAAGGTGATCATGTAGCCTGCAACAACATCGATGGTATAATGGCAGCACTCAATATCATTCATGTTCCAGATGAGTGGAGACTGTTCATTGAGTCATCGAAGACGAGTCTTAAATCTGTTTTGCTCCATAATGACAATCTTTCATCATTAATTTCAGTTGGTCATGCAGTCGATGAAACAACTGTTTAAGTGCATAACTTATGACTAACATCAGAGACAGTTCTGTGGCGATTGGAAGGCTCTTGCTCTCTTGCCTTGTCTGCAGATTGGATACACAAAGTACTGCTGTTTTTCTTCGAATAGGTATGTTGTGCGAGAGATTCCCACTACATCAAGTGAGTTGGCCACTCCGACAATCATTGGAGCCTGGGAGGAAAAGTGTTCAATTTCCACCATTTGATGAATCAAGGAAACATTGTTACCACCCCTGCACATCAGGCTGGGTCTGAAGAACAACTTTGTCAAGGCCATGAACAAAACACAAGCAGCTTTCAAGTACCGCCGTGGAAAAATTCCAAGGCTAAGTGAAACTAAGGTAAAGGAAGGTGTCTTTGTTGGTTCTAAGGTTCGTGAAATTCTTCGACATGATGCATTTGACAGTGCACTGCGTGGCAAAGATATGATGGCATTGAAAGCTTTTTAGTTCGTGGCAACAAATTTAATCGGAAACAACAAGGCAGAAAACTACAGGGAGCTGGAGGAAAACCTCATAAAAGCTTATAAAAGTCTTGGTTGCTACATGTCACTAAAGATACGTTTTTTGCACTCTCATCTAGATTTTTTTCCTCCAAACTGCGGAGCAGTGAGCGACGAACACGGCGAGAGGGTTCACCCGGATATTGCAACAATGGAGAAGTGCTATCAGGGCAAATAAAGCTAATCAGTGTTTGCAGGCTATTGCTGGACAGTGATACTCCATTTAATGATTACAAGAGACAAGGCAATAAGTGCCAAACAGACACTGAAGAAAGACTAAATTGTGTACCGAATTCCTTTTTTTCATTTCGTAATGCATTTTATTTGTATAACCCTTTTGCTATTATTTTAAAGTGTTACGTAAAAACAGGACCGCGAAATATTATCATGTAATGTAACCGTACAAAAATTAAAAGACCCAGGTTTACAATTTATGATTAAAACTCTACCAGATATACAATATACATATAAGTAAAATGTAAAAACTTAAATATCTTGGAAACAGTAGACATTCAGCTGTTTTAATTGTCATATTTGATTTCAACATATCAGAGTCGATAATAAATTGCAAATTTTATCTCTGAAGCAGACGACTTCTAAACAACTGTAGACCAGTGAGTATTAGATTTGAACTAGGCATGGAGTGTAAATGAAAGTATGATATACATTTTCTGCTTTTACCCCATATTTGCATAAAGAATTATCCTGAAAGAAACTCGTGTTACGAAAATTTAAGTTAATGCATGAGAAATGCATTTAGTGTTAAAAATATGAAAATGAAACAAGTTCTTATTCCAACAGACTTAATGTATAATTTTAAAAATTCTTCTGGATAACTGTAGGGGTGTTTCTCTTCAGCGTTTGAACGATGGATACGATATCAAACATTGTTTCGAGTTTCAGACTCAGGGAGTTATTACTTGCATTCCAAAAGGTGATAAAGACTATATATATATATATATATATATATATATATATATATATATATATATATATATATATATATATATATATATATATATATATATATATATATATATATATATATATATATATATATATATATTAAGAGAATATATTGGAAATCAGATTCATTGCTTACAATACTGGTTACAAGATTGTTTCTACATATGCTGCCAATCGGGTTAAGAAAGTCGTCCTTTCTATTAAAATGATTATGCAAAAATAGAAATTTATTGGTAAAAATGCAAATACTTTGTATGATCTGAAACAATGACTTGAAGAAAAAAGAATGGGCTCTTCTGTTATCGATAGTCTTTAAAGAAACGTTCCATTTCGTTGAACGGACTTTTCGCAAATTGCTCTGAACTTATTTAACTTTGGAGAATCCATATATCACTGGTTTAGGGCATTTCGCAATGAATCTAACCGCCATAAATGTTAAAACTACTACAGAAGTCAGAATAATTCTTTCGAAATCGATGTTATTAACAACCATTCTGGAAAATGTTATGTAATGACACTTGTTTCAAAAGACCCAAGGTTTCCCAAAATGTTATCGGGCTTGTTTCAACTCTGTCATTAACTGCTCTCCGACTGTACGCTAAGATCGACATTTTGCATTTGCCTGACTGTTATCCAACGGTCTCTAATTAAAATTCTCTTATGCCTCCTAACTGAGCATATCTCATCCTTCGTAGGCGGAAATTTATTGCCAGCCTAGCCCATATGTCAATCTTAATGCTTACATGTCACGCTGACCACGAAGGAATATATTACGAATTATTTGCAAACATTTGTATTATTACAAGATATAATCAGTTTCTTTGTTCAGCCTGAGTGAGCAGTCACTCATTTTCGACGATCAATCATATCTGAAGCAACTAAATATCTCTGTTCTTCAACCGTTTTACGACCAAGGCGGCATCTGACAGGTATGTAGTAACCACGAAACATAGCACCGACATTTGCTGGAGCAGAATCGCAAGGCTATGGCAAAAACTGACATGTGTGATCGTTATATTTCGGTATTTTTAGTAATAATAATTCAGCATTTCTTTAACAAGAACAAGATTATTCACATAGATATATCGAATGTATGTTGGGGTTTGAACCGAAACAAGGAAATCCCAGTCAAGGGGTTACACTATTTGTCTCTGCACAAGGCTTCCCCGAATAGAGAGACATATAATGTAACCCTGCGACTGGGATTTCCTTATCTCGGTCCAAATACCAAAGTAGATTTTTTTCCTCACCCAATATTATCATTTAAAATAAGAAAGAATACCATTGCTTGTGCAGTATAGTTCACGCACGAATGTTTACATGAGGTGCAATAATACAAATATGTTAATTAGGACTGATGCGTGACGTGTCATCTGAAGGACACAGTTTTTATGTGTGAGCCAAAAGAAAAAAAATAATAACATAAAACGTTGCATAGTTTTCAGGTATTATCACATTTAATATATGGCTGTTGTATGAAATGAACCATAAATGATGAAAATTTATTACCAGAAACTTTCATTTTCATCAGTTCCTTTTTCTAAAAGTTATATTGTAAATAATAAAACGATGCTGGATACTCAGCTCTTAGTACAAGCTGTAACGAAGAGTAACATGTTGCATTAGATTATTAATGGGTAATTAGGGATCTGTGTCACTATCGCATATAACTTTCCTTTTTTTGGAGGAGGTGAAACTGTGATACACTTGTGACATACTTGTGTTGTCCTTAATACGGATTGTAAATTTACCTCCGTGTATAAAAAGACCCTCCAAATACGAACCATAGCGGATAACTATGTGCTAAACTTTTAAGTTCACGGATTCTTTAAAAAAAACAATTTTCTGCCTTGGAGATATGGCAGCTGCTACAGTTAAATTTGCTTATGGATTAATTTGTTGACGGATAAATGATTCCTTCTCGCTGGTAAGTACATTATTTGTCATTAAATACTTTAGGTATTTTTTTTATTCAGCTGGGGCACAGTAGAGATGCTTAACAAAATTAGAATAAAGCATGTTTGACACCTCTGGCTGTTACTAAATTTTCAGTAGTTGTTGAGTTGGAGGCTATGAAGTGTATAGGTGTATATTCTATGTGGATATATCACTGTTTTCTGTCATAGTTCATTTCACACAGCATTGAGAATTTTATCCTATGTCTAGTACAGTCAGATCAGCGTCATTAAATGTAGCTAACAGTATATAATTTGTTTCACTCTAAGTATTTAAAACTAGTTAGGTAGCCTTAGCTATATTTAATGACGCTGACCTGGAAATGTATTGAGCTAGGCCTGCATATAGAATAAAATTGACCATGCTGTGTGGAACGAACTAGCAAAATACCAAAAGGCTCGACAATGTGTGCGCGTGAGTGTTTGTCTCTCTCGAAATGGTTTTGTATGGTGTGTTCTCAAAGATGGATTTGCCTTAAGTTACTATGTTTTTGTTATAAGTTATATTGGTTGTTGTTGTTTGAAATTAGAACAACTACGTCAGGCACAGTAGAAGACAACAAGATTAATTTTTAAAAAAAAGTATTTTTGAGCGTATGGACACCTTGACCGAGAATACTGGTCTGAGATGATAACACTGAGATACGAAAAATACGATTAACAAACAGCTAGATTTCTCTGTCGCTTCGGTGAGAAAAGAACATCTACTGAATTCGGAGAATTTTTGTCGTAAGAGTGATTTGCAATAAACTCAGGCCACCCTAACCTGTTGCTATCCTTTGCCAAAGAAAAGTTTGACTTTACAAAATTACTGAGTTTTGAACAGTATTGATCCTTATAAAATGATCTGCAAGTGATGCTCTTGTTTCAATAATAATAATAATAATAATAATAATAATAATAATAATAATAATAATAATAATAATAATAATAATAATAATAATAATAATAATAATAGCGTCACACCCTGCAAAGATGTTTGTCTTTAGCCAGACTTAAAAGTGCTTTTTTATTCTTAATGTATTCTTGTGGCGTTGCCTAAATGTTTTAAATAACTGTCAAAATTTTGTAAATTTACTTTCTTATAACTCAAATCGTCATTATTCTACAGCAAGTAATATATTTATATGATTCACATTAATTTGTAAATATCTAAGAACAATTAGAGGGTAGATTCTATGCAGTATTTATAAACTACGAAAAGTCTCTTCAAAGGGTTGAGATGCGTTTACTGTACCCATAGCAAGTTAGTGAAAACATTAGTGAAAGAATTTTAAGAAGAATCATTACTGCAATTTATAATAATATAAGGTACAACAACAGTATTACCGGTGTCTTTAATTGTCCTTAGAGCGTAAGTCTAGGTTGTGTTTTATCACCGTTATTATTTTCTTTATTTCTGTGCAATCGGAAATCCTTTATAGCTGAACGAAACATGGCTAGTAACGACAAAAACCTTTGAACCAATTATACAGTTGCATGCAGATGATTTAATTGTCTTTGCTGATAATGCCCACTAGTCCCAAAATATGCTCAACAGACGGTATACACCTTGCCTAGGGTGAAAATTATAAGTGACTATAGACAAAGCAAGAGTGATCGTATTTCGCAGACGTAGCTATTTCAGAAGTTACTAAAGGTGGTACTATGTCCCGCTAAAGGTAAAGATTGAACCATGTAAGTAGGAAGTTTGTTTTCGAAACAATCCTGGTATATGTGCCACAAATCTCAGTCTTTGCATGCATATTTTGATGCAAATTCTTTCAAGATGTGGTAGATTACTTGCAACTAAATTGCTTTGTCTGTTTGATTCAAACATAGCTTCCATTCTTATATATGGGGCTGATGTTTGGTTTTTTTATGAAGCTAATTGTACTGAAAATATTCATTAGTCATTTTGCAAATATATTTTTGCTACTTCTAAATTTACTCTAAATGCATTCGTAAAAAATGAATTAAGAAGAATTAGTATGCAGAATAAACAAATATAAACATATTTTAAAATGTTGGCTTAGGATTCTAAAGCTGCCAGAAGACAGCAAAGATGGTGGAAAAAGTGTTATTGCTGGGCTAACAATGTTTAAAACAGCTTTTATTTACATCTTGATTTGGCAATGTTTAGTGTACTCAGGGCATGAGTGATGAAAATATATTTCTTAGATTACTTAGTCAGAGATGTGAAGATATTTTTTGATAAAAGTTGCCGATGGATTTAAAAGTCAATGGAAAGACGACATTTCTATAGGTCATTGAAAATACATTTTACTTGTCAAAGATATCTAGAAATGTTAGGTGTTAACAATTTTTGTTATATAATAAATGTTTCTATAGGTCATTGAGAAGAAATTCTGCTTGTCAAAATCATGTAGAACTGTTAAGTGATAATAAGTTTTGTTCTATAATCACTATGCTTGGAGTGGGAAACTTGCCAATCAGCAGCAACAAAGCAAGATCTGACAAAAATAATAATAATAATGGTTATCGTAATTAAGACAATTAAAACAAATTAACGCTGTCAGTATACTATCCATTATTTTCATGAATGTATGAAAATTAACTATTCAGCTGCATGAACCAACCACAGTTGCATAATTTTGAAATTATGTAAGTACTAAGATAATAAAATATCAACTTTATCTTTGCTTGTTATAAAGTGTTTTAATGTATTCGACCTTGGACAGAAAGAATAATTTTGGTAAGCATGTTTTTTCTTGCAATGCATTGTGATTATTATTATTATTATTATTATTATTATTATTATTATTATTATTATTATTATTATTATTATTATTATTATTATTATTATTATTATTATTATTATTATTATTATTATTATTGATTCTGAAGTTTACTGTTAAATAAAAGATACGTCGCGAGATACAGAAGATGAAAAATATTTCTACCTGATTTTGTATTAGACTGATAAGTGATCTGACAATGACTTATTTTATTTCATGTTCCAAGTATTAAAACGCATACCAACCAATGAAAAGTGACGTCTCAAAATTGCATGTATCTTCTCTACTGTGTCTACTAAAAAAGGGTATTGTACAGATTTTACAGGTTTTCTGGATTTTAACAAATGTGCAATTACTTATGACAGTATTTCTTTGTCAAAAGAGTAAAACGAAATACGGTTATGGAATTCCAGAACTGGAACAATCGGAAGCAAAAGATGTCAAAGTATTCTGAATTCAATATTATTCGTTGGGTACGAATTTTCATGGTTTTATTGGTTGCTATAAACAAAGTATTTTGAAGTCGCAAGAAAAAACTATTCATCTCCGAATGCAGTATGATTCCTTTCCACATCCACAAAATTATGTACCCATGAACTTTACTGTCAGTTACCTAGATTTCGCGTGTTACCAATTTGCGTTGATTTCGTGCTTACTACAATGAAAATGTGAACTTTCGAAAAAGGGCGAAAATAGACACGCACAAAAAATGAATTCGCATTGGTTATTTTTAGTCGCGCAAAAAAAAATGAATTCACAGTGATCATATTTAGCCAAACCACTAAAATTGATAAAAAAAAAAACAACTGAATTTACGGGTATATTAGACTACTCACCCGGCTACTACGATGAACATGTCCAGCTTGTTCCAGGCTTCGGCCAGGTAGGTAGATTCCCCGTACACACCCATGGCGACCATTTTGATAATCATTTCCAGGGCGAAGAAGGCAAAGATGAAATGGTCAAACTTTTCCAGAACTTGACATCGTGTAGACAGACAGACATCATCGTCACAAGGCTTATACATTCCCAAGGTTACACAGTTCAACAGGATTACCATCATACTCAACCGTTCAAACCATGTGTGAAGGTTAAGGAAAATTTGTCTGAATTTGTTTTGTCCACTAGTCTAACATATTTCTCTATAAACACAAGTATCCTGGATAGATATTATCCTTGAGTGCGTGGTATTGCAGATGAAGACACTGACAGAGATGAAACCAGACAGACGTAAACTACCACAGAGTTATAGAGAGACACACAAAAAGATTGAGACAAAAAGGCAAAGAGATCTAGATGTAAACATATTGGTAAGGAGAATATTAAATGCTGTACTTAAACGTTAAATTCAGTCTTATACTTTCTTATCCCCCCTTCTCTCTCTCTCTCTCTCTCTCTCTCTCTCTCTCTCTCTCTCTCTCTCTCTCTCTCTCTCTCTCTCTCTCTCTCTCTCGTCAGATATTTATTTTAAAAAAACAAACAAACAACAAAATATACATTGTCCGCATCCTTCAATGTAACAACTTGACTAATCGTCTATTTCAATCGTCGGCTTTAGGGTCGCTGGTTGATCATGGATAAAAATTGTCAAAATTAATTTTTCTCTGTAAATAAATGTTTTCAATAAATTAAAAACAACAGCAATTATTCTTAAAAGTAAGTTTAATATCACAAAGAAAGGCTTATGATGCTGGAAACAAAATACCTTTATCGATTTTTGCCTTTGGCCATAGAATCAATCTAGATCATAGAATTCCTGCACAGCAAAGATTATTGCGACGCTTGTATCTATCATCTCACACAAATTAGTTTTACCAATTTCCGTCCCTATATTTGGAGTAATTTGCGTCATATATAAATATTGCAGTGCCAGGGTAACAAAACATTGAGCTAGGTAGTTTCTCTACTCTAGAACTAATTATTTGTTGAGGCCATTGACTTTAAAATGAGACGACTAACAATAGCGACTTGCATCAGTGTCTGACCAATTCTCTAGATGGACTACAGATGACCTACCTTATATACCCACTTATAAATTGATACCAACTACAAACAATATTGACCCCGATCTGCCTCATATAATATGCCGGCAAATCAGTTTCTATATTTGTTTTACTGATTGCTCCAATCAAAAACTTCGAACTAGAATTATAAGTGAGTAATACAGTACACTTAGTGTCCTTAGCTTAACTGTTAAAACACGATTGTATCTCTAAGTTACAGTTACTTGTAATTATGTTTTAAAAATAGTCTCTGACCCTATATGGAACTTCAGAGTCCCTGTATGACGTCACAACTAAAAAAGCGTTGGCAGAGCTCTGGTTGGCAGATCCAAAAGGCGACGAAGGAAGATGATCTATATATCAGCTTAGGCCATTGAATACGTAGTGCTATATGTATACCTGGTACTAATGTTTTGATGTCGGGTATATAATGTAAGTCCTATATATTGAGATTTCGTTACACTAACTAACTAACTAACTAACTAACTAACTAACTAACTAACTAACTATGTATATATATATATATATATATATATATATATATATATATATATATATATATATATATATATATATATATATATATATATATATATATATATATATATATATATATACATACATACATACATACATACATACATACATACATACATACATACATACATACATACATACATACATACATACATACATACATACATACATACATACATGGCTTTTACAGTTTTTGGTATCAATCAATTTTATATACCAATTTTGTACTATTGACATATCAAATTTTGATCCGTTCATGTGCAATAATACGAATATATAAATTTTGGGAACTGCATGCTGTTAATTCTAATCCTAAAAATTAATGATGTATTTCCTTTCATTAATCATTAGTATCAATTATCCCTGTTTCTTAAATGAATTTAACAGGAAAAAATCTATTTCATTTCAATCCTTTCTGCTCTCCGTTCAAAGGGCAAATATGTGTATTACCATGTGGTATAAATAAAATATTTGTACAGTATGAATGCTGTATCAATAATATGCCACTAGCATAAGTTTTCATCAAACAGAAACTAGGCTAACCTCGTGTCCTTAGTATGTAATAACTATGTACAATTATCTGTTTTCTAGTCGTCATCATCATCACCAACCCATGATCCAGAAAAAGAGGAGATGCACGTTGTTGTCAGGTTTATCATTGAACTATACATTTCATTTGTTGATTAAAGTTTATGTGTGTGTATATATATATATATATATATATATATATATATATATATATATATATATATATATATATATATATATATATATATATATAAATATATATGTATATACATATATATATGTATATATATATATATACATATATATATATATATATATATATATATATATATATATATACATATATATGTATATATATATATATATATATATATATATATATATATATATATATATATATATATATATATATATATATATATATATATATATATATATATATATATATATATATAAATCCTGGCAAACAAGTGTATTCAATCGAATGTAGAGTAAGCATATGGTCTTTCTGCCAACCAGACGGCGAAGTTCCCTATAAATAATTCGTTCCATTCTTAATATATATTGAATAAGAATAATATCTTGAGGGTTTAAAGTTTGATCATATTAACAGCAAATGCAAACTGTACAAAAAGCATTGCAGATTGCTGAACGTATATATGTACATAGAGGAATCTAGGACATTACCCCCCTCTGTGAATTACCCTACCACCACCACCACCACCACCATTATCCCCCCCATCATTTACCCCCTCAGTATATTACCCTGTGGCTTATTACACCCTGTTCTTTTACTCCACCCCACCAGATCTATTACTATATAACTCATAATTGTTAAATCCTTAGAATTAGTAATGAATTGAAACAAATTTCAAAATAATTTATTGTAAATTTTTATTTTAGTTAATTAATCTCAGCTTTGAATCATATACTTCTCCTAGAATATTCAGTTTTAAATTCGTAATATGATAATGTTATAGAAACATAAAATATCTTATATTGATATGATTACAGTTGAATGTTAAAGCAGAGGAATAATAAACCGGTGGGTAATAGACTGAGTAGATATATGATTGGGAGGGGGTAATGGCAGGAGGGTAGTGGCAGGGGTTACTTGACCGAGGGGGTAATGTTCTGCTTCCGTACATAGAACTAGGAAAATGCTTAGCTGGGCAAGCATACCAATACAAGTCCATCAAACTATCCATTTGATACACCGCCAAACGTTGCCACGCATTATGTAGAATCATACAGTACACACCGTTTGAAGTTTCGAATAAAAAAGAAATAAAATCAGTAAAACTTCATCGATGAGTTCAAGCTTATTGAATATTTCAGTGTCTGCAACAACCCAGGAAATTTAGTGCATGCAAGTCAAGTCGATCAATAGCATTGACATTGAATGTCGCAGGATATAAAATGAGTTACTCAAACCCGATGTTATTTGTAGGATAAACGCCTACACGTGTAGCACAGATGCTTTTTTTTTATCCTTACCAGACAAGCTTTTGAAGTCCATCATTTTAATTTTACTAATAACGACAGTTTCTGTGTCCTTAGTTTCAAAACATTTTCCCTAAATTCCTACCATTTTAATGCCTAGTTAGCATGTATAATTTTCAGACTCCAAAGAAACAGAAAACTTGAAATATTGCACGATTTATGTTAACATAAATTGTCGCATTGATATAAAAAGCTTATTAATAAAATATTTTGAGTTGTGTATAAAAGTTCCTGTCTTTCCTTTTTCTTACCACCAATGTGGTAGTAGCATGTAATCTTACATTCCATGCTTTCGTTCGTCTTAAGTTCTAAGTCTAGGTCAGTTTTTTTTGGCAGCACTGTGTTTGGTAGGCCTTGAATAATGCCCAGACAACATTTCTATTTTCAGTGAACATACTGCCTGACGCACATATTACCTGACGTTTACGGCTTACAAAATATGTACATTTTCTATTTGCCCGTGTACAGAAGTATCTGCCTATTCTGGAAACTTACATGTTTTACCATCGTCACAATAGAACTAGACGAACTATGAAAACATACAGCTATTCATTGTATTCATAGACTATTAATAACGCGTAAGAACTTTGTTTCTACAGAAGAAAATTCATATCACATAATGTTTGGATATTGTTAGCTTAATACTTAATGAGAATAAGAAGAACAAATTTCTGCGATCGATAACGTAAATCTAAAGTGTTTCTTCTTTGGCTACAAGCGGAACGAAATATCGTAAAATCTCAACAAAAATAAGCGGCATATATTATTCACTATTTTTGTTCGTCTTAATTTCAAGGACGGCGTACTATATTCATTGGTGTATTTTGGAGTAAAATTAATGATTTCTGTATATCCGAAATTACCAATGCATCATACAAATATGAAAACACTGTTATATCTACACTTTTGTTCGCCTATACATGATTTTACAATAGATTTTGAAAATTAATTTAAAATATATATTTTTATATGAAGAGAAACACTTATCTCAGAACAGCAGCAAAATATGGCAGAATTTTGACGGTTTATTCTCCAGGCAAGCTTACATTGGAGGCTTAACTCATTAACCCTCTGAGATTCTTTTCTTTTCGCAAGAAAGGGGGATGGGGAGGTAACCGATTTTTGAGGTTACTTCTGAATACGTATGCTTTCGATAAATTTTCGTTTCCCCGGATGCTTAGGTGTATATAATACGTTGTTTTATACTGGCTCTTACGAGCAAGCACGTGTAGAAAGGTAAAACTTCGATTTCTTTTCAATTTTTGGTTTTCTTGTCCTGGCCACTGTTTACTGAAAATCTCAGAACCATCCTACTTTTTGCAAAGGGATCACCAGCTCGTGTGTAGTTTGTACCATTCTGCCTGCCTTAGTTCTCAGGGTGAAAATTATAAAATCCGGACAAAAAACATTATTATTTGACCTAAAATATTTGGTTTAAAAAAATTAGGCTTTTTCCCCTGATCCGGTCTTATAGTGTGAGATGCAAGCTGCCAACTTAGTCAGGCCGGTGGACGTAGTGTACTATACCTTATTTCTTTGTCAATTCAAGCGTGGGGCTCATATGGCAGGGGGGAGGGCATGACAACTTGCTAGCTTTGCCCTAAGGCTGGTTCTATTTATCCCGTTGTATTTTGCAATGCTAGTAAAATGTCTTCATTATTTGGTAGTATTGTGGAGCTACATCTACTTTTCGTAATATCACCCACATTGATGTATTGTAAATTATGTCGTCTGTACGGTACAATCTCATGACGCGTAAACGTGACATGCGGAATTAAGGTTAGTTTCAAAATGTTATTTTAGCTGCATAAGGTCAAGTTCAGAGACTTTTTGGAAAATATTGAACGAAAATGTGGGAAGATTAAAGAATCTGTTAGGTTTCAGAAATGTCATGAACCGAATCACCAATTAATTTATGCTTCGCATGGATTTTTTTTATTCTTTTGAAGTTTGGTTTAATGTGCCACAGCACAGCAACACCAGTAGGTTATAGTGCCTTACAAAATTGGGCAGCAATATGGTAAAGATGTTCCAGAGCAAGTTTTACAAAATAAATAACATTTATTTTCGAAGCATTTCTAGCTCATAGCTGGACAGTGACAAGGTAAAGGTCTACCTTGTGCATGTTTGCCACACGGATGGTGTCTAATGTTTTTGGAACTTGTGTTTAAATAACCAGAGGAATTTAATTTTAATGGAATCACCGTGCATTTGGAGAGTAGGAAATTGCAAAATCGGTTTAAAATGAGATCAGCCAATCGTACATACCATATCACAACTCTGTAAGGACAGAAATGACCATATGAGTTTTCAAGTCTTGTGCCAAACATACTCTGTTACTAAAACGTTTTCCAACCATAAAACATTCATTTTATTCCAAAGGCGCTTTCCGTTTTCTGTGAAATTAAACATTTCCATATCTAAATATGTTTTTAATACCTGTACATATAGAAGTAGATAGATCGGTGACCAGAATATGTTTCATATCCGATGTGAACAAATGCGTCCTAATAGGATGTCATCATGTTTATTGCATTAGCGTGGTGAGAAGGTAAGCAAAACAAAAAAGACTCATCCATCCTACGAGATCCACGTTCAGGAAATGAAACGTAATCAACTGATCAAATTATTCATGCAGTATTTTGACTATGCCGAAAACAAGCGTATAATCTTCATCTTTAATTTCGTTTCATGTATGAACAATGCCTGCATGAACAATTTCTCTTTCAATATTACGTTCTTAAGAGTAGATCAGTCAGAACTTGTCTCAGTAACCAGAAATTGAAAAGTAATTTAGAAATGTCAATATCAGGTTGTATCACCATTCCAGCACAATCCAAATTAAATCTAATCAACATTAAAGTAGCATAAAAAACAGGGGCATTGTAATATATTTTACAGAGATGCCCTGACTGTATTCACATGGTGAAAAAAAACAACAGATTAAGTATGACAAAGGTGGTGTGACATTATCGTCAGAAAGATACAAGATGTTAGATTCCGATTCAGACCCGCGATGGAGAGTGAGAAGACAAGTCAAAAAGAAGAAATTCAAAGAAAATCCAAAAGAAATGTAATAATTACTATCGGTGCAAGAAAGAGAGAATAAGAACAAAATGTTATGACTAGAAGATGTGATTTTAAACAATATGTCCTTTTAATGGTGTTTATTTTTTTTCCAATTAAAAGAAACTGAACTAAATTCATATATAAAGATTTAGTCAGTTGGGACAGGAAATTTACCAAATAGGTCACACATTTTATTTGGACAACGTCTAAACATTTTGGCATGAAAATACAGAGGTAATTTTTCCGAATATTGTCTATTGGAAAGAAAATCACAAATAAGTAATGTAAATATTTGCTCAGGTGCACAAAAAACCAAAGAAGATGCTGTTTTTTTTTTACTTGTACATATCAAAATCGGTGTGATACGGTATCAGATTTGATGCTGACTTCTTTTGAACAATATGAAATACTAACTGCGTGATTTGTTACCTTAGGCCGTTGCTAAGAAAATGACGTCTTAAGCAACAGCTCAAAATGTGCAGTCATTCAACCAATCAGCACTGAAATAAGTATAGAGCTAATTTAGGAAGTGTTGCTTTAAAGTTGCAGCCTCCTCAAGTTGCTAGTGTTAAAGGTGTTATATTAAACAATAATCGCCAACCAGTCTTTTCCAGCCATTTCTAAGTCGATAACTTAAGCCAACAAAATAATCAGACATTCAAATCGATACTTATATTTGTTTACCATTTGTCCATATGGTGTTTTAAAATCAAAAGGTTATCTACAGTGGCTGCACGGGGGTACGAGGCGCTCTGGTCGATGTTCTTTAGTGGCACGCTATCTTGCTGCAGATGACAATAATTATGTTTGCTACCCGCACCCGAAAATATAATTTTTATGAAGAATTACCCCCACTACACCAATGTGAAGGTGAAATACCATGAAAATTTAATGTGAAAGAAAGGCTTCAGACTTAGACTCCTGGTGTCTGGGGGCAGTTGCTCCCTCCACCACCAACCCACCAACCAGCGGGCTGTCACTGGTAATCTATTGGTTTTAGCTAACGACCGTCTCTTATAATTCAGGTTTGGCAGGGGATAGTTTCGTAATTTGGCAGCTGTCAAATTCCTTAACTCAAGACTATGATGCGACTTTTTAAACTATTATTGTCTCATAATTAAAGATGTGGATATACGTGTATTTGTGAAATAGGTGTTTCGGGCTTATGTTGTTATTGAAATTGAAGTAATGTATGTACATCTCCCATAGTTACTTCGAAGTATGTAGACTGTGAAATACCAAATGGTCGGCTAGGAAGAAGAGTTAGACAACCAAAGAAGTAGACATGTGGGTTTAAGGCAAGTATATTATATATTTTTAGCCTTTACCAATCTGTTTTAATACACAATGTTTTGGGTTTCTTTTTTTTAAAAAATTGTTTATATTGTTGTTTGTTTTTTTGCGTACCACTGTTAGGTTATATTTCAATGCTTCACAGGCATTTAAGATGGCAGGGCCATCTTAAGGAATTTCTCAACCACTGGTAGCTAGAATTTTTGTTCCCAAGGGCGTATTTTAATAAGTTTCAGACTTGCAGGTACGTGGACTTTGCGTTGGGATGAAACACCTGCCGTCAAGGTTGCTAAAAGCAGCTGAGAGAATATCTCGATTTCCTAGCGATTCAGTTCTGAGATTGATGGGGTTAATAAAAAATTTCCCATTTGAGTGGAGTTAATTAGAATGGTCAGACACTCCGATTGTTCTGCTTCCTGCACCACCTTAGGAACCTTAGGTGTTGGAGGAGAAGCATATAGTATTATGTTTCAATCTACAGAAAGAGTAGGTCTTTTGCTGCCGGGACAGGTGAGACAAATGTTGCAATTTTGGCATTCCACCCTGTCACCATTATAGCTCGATACCGTCGGGCACCTATTGAATGAAAACTGAAGGATGAAGAGACCAGTCAGCTTTTGTATTAGTTGGTTCTTGTGGGACAATGCGTCTGCCAATTAGCCAGCCTAGGATATGTTGAACTTGGATGTGAGTTTGTCTTTGAAGACACCACTTTAGAAAATGACAAACAATAATACAATGGTCTGGATACTTGATAGCATTGCCGTTTGAGGTAAGTCACCATAGTGGAGTAGTCGTACAGAAAGAACTTCATTCCCATGTAGGTTCTCCAGCCACCAATGAAAAGGTCTCGGAATGGTTTTGTAAAGTATATACTGATCCTGAGGGGACCAATCTTAACTAGCATCCCGAAGTAAAAGGAGACTTTCTCGCCCACCTCAGTCATCTGTGCTCGGAATCCGTACACATCGTGATTGATGAAGGTTGTACTTGTTTGGAGTATCCCGGGTATACGTCTAGTGAGGTTTCCCAACCTTCAAGATGGAACCTCATATTGTGAAGTTTTTGAAAATTTGTCCAATAGTCAAAGGATCGGCCTCCATTTGGACCAAAGAAACATTGTAATGGGCACCCAGCAGGCGACATAGAACTAAAGATGTCTCTAGCCGCATTGAGCAAACACCGCAGGCGAAGGAATTCTCTACTCGGTGGACTGTTTTGTGCAAGGAAGAAATCTACTATTGCATATATTCAGTTCTCGTTTCTGTTTATTTGAAAGTTGAGTTACAGACCTCAATAAGCGAAAAAAAGGATGTCTTTGTTGATAAGGAGACTAAGAATAAGGAGGTAACAAGTGATATCATGTCTTGCTGCAAGATATAACTATCCTACTGATTTGTAGCCAGCAGTTTTTGTGGACGAATCACAGGAATTCTTGAAGTTTTAAAGAATTGAAATCTAACCTGATTGCGTCGTCTCTATTAATGGACGGCATTTAAAACTCGTTGCCACATTCCATTGTAAACCTTCGAGCGTAAATGATTGCGTATGTAGTTTGGTTGTCAGCAGTTAAAGCAGATAATATAAACAGGTGTAGAGCGTCACTCGTCATGATTTATGAACTTAAGAGTGTCCGCGTAGAATTATACACTAACACCAATACCTTTAAAGGGGCGCACAAGGCCTGTACAGGTAGAGAATTAGAGCGTCGATATTAATACTTTCGAATTTTATACTAAATAATCATTTTTAGAACTAATTTACTTGCAGTGACGCCAATGTTTAGCTGCTTATACAGGTAAAGTCACTGAAGCATCGCTTAAAGTAACTATCAAGTGGGCGGTATGAGTAAGCCAAGTATAGATAATCTATATGGACGCATCCGACCAAGGCTGAAGTTATACAATGATATCAACTGTTTTCTATAGAACACATAATGCCTGCACATAAAAAGACACTAATGCGTCAGTACTTACGAAGTGGACGCTATAATATTCATTGTGAGACAGGGTTACCCGTAGGAAACACTCCATGGCGTTATATTCAAGTAAAATCAATAAAGAGGCACTTATATAACTATTGAATGGATGTTTAGACAAGATAATAGAAAATATTTACATTATTTAAGCAGAAGTTGAGGAAATTATACACCAATATTAAATGAGTTTCTTATATTACGGACAATATCTAAACTTAGTAATACGGTTATAGCAATGTGGGGAACGCCCCAGTCAAGTCTTTTTTACCTGTCTCAATTTTGTTCTTGGATTCATTACGTTATTATTGTTGTTGTTGTATAAAATGTAGAAAAAGAAAAAGTATTATGCTTCTATATGGCTTGACTCTTAAGGGAAAAAAGTATTATACTTCGATCATTACGGTTTGACCTTAAGAGAAAATTTTTTTATCCTTCTATACGGCTTGACCCTTAAGAGAAAAAAGTATTATACTTTTATACGGTTTGACCTTAAGAGAAAAAGTATTATACTTCTGTACGGCTTGACCTTAAGAGAAAAAGTATTATACTTCTATACGGTCTGACCCTTAAGAGAAAAAAGTATTATACTTCGATCATTACGGTTTGACCCTTAAGAGAAAAAGTAGTATACTTCTATACGGTTTGACCCTTAAGGTCAAAAAAGTATTATACTTCGATCATTACGGCTTGACCTTTAAGAGAAAAAAGTATTATACTTCGATCATTACGGCTTGACCTTTAAGAGAAAAAAGTAGTATCTTTCGATCATTACGGCTTGACCTTTAAGAGAAAAAGTATTATACTTCGATTATTACGGCTTGACCCTTAAGAGAAAAAGTATTATACTTCTATACGGTCTGACCCTTAAGAGAAAAAAAGTATTATACTTAGATCATTACGGCTTGACCCTTAAGAGAAAAAGTAGTATACTTCTATACGGTTTGACCCTTAAGGTCAAAAAAGTATTATACTTCGATCATTACGGCTTGACCTTTAAGAGAAAAAAGTATTATACTTCGATCATTACGGCTTGACCTTTAAGAGAAAAAAGTAGTATACTTTGATCATTACGGCTTGACCTTTAAGAGAAAAAAATATTATACTTCCTTACGACTTGACCCTTAAGAGAAAAAGTATTATACTTCTATACGGTTTGACCATTAAATGAAAAAAGTATTATACTTTTATACGACTTGAACTTAAAGAAAACAATTATTATACTTCGATACGGTTTGACCCATAAGAGAAAAAATAGTATACTTCTATACGACTTGACCCTTAAGAGAAAAAATATTATGCTTCTATACGATTTGACCTTTAAGAGAACGTTCTTCTGTAAAAGGAGCAAGATTTGACTCTAGGTTTAAACGACGAGATCCAAGATATGTGTTACCCGTGCAAATTAGTGAATTTGGTGTTAATATAATAAGATTTATTTTTTACTAAATCTTGTATGAATGATTTTGTGATTACCGTTCTTCCACCGACCTCTATTATGCTATCCAGTTAGAACTGTATCAATTAGGCTACTTCGACTCCTCTACAAAATGAAGATAATGTTTTCGGTTCAGGAAGTGGTGTTCAAACAAAAGAATGTCCATGTATCTACGAAATTGTTCAATGTAGGGGAAGGATATGATAGTTGTTTGCAGTAATAAATATATAGATATTATACCAATTGTCCGTAGGGAGTCTGATTATTGCTTAAAAGGTTTTGATAATAACGAGTTACTCTTAAATTCATCATATCTGTAATTATTGGCATGCTCCATGTCAGAGGCCTCGGAATGAAATTAAACTAAATTTCATATTGAAATAATTACTTACTGACTGTGTCATTGGCTTTACTACTGCATTATTTAATTTATTTAGAAGTTTGTTAGTTTACAATATTAGATCAGAGACATTAGGTTGGCAACATTATCATTTTAGTATCAATAAATTTGAATTAATGTCTCTCCGTGGAGTGGCGTAATTTGATCCGTATGGGTGACTAAAGTTTTATTGGAAAAAATGGTGCACAGTTGAGAACAAAAAACAATACTGAAACATAAACTGATTTCCCTATTTTTGCATCACGTGATAAATGGATCGTCATGTGACTACTCGCTACGTTCAAAAAAGCGCCAAATTACAAAATGGACGAATTTATTTGACACTTGCCGAAATTGTTCAGAATACTGGCAATTGATCCTTCCATTTGAAATTTAACACTGTTGAACGCAGCACGAGATTTCATCACGTGATAATTATATGACCAATCCATAAACGCTCGTCAGAAAACCAAACCGTTTCGAATCAGCCATGTGGCCTCGAAATGGTTCCTCGAAATTGATCGAATATTGGTTTATAGGTCAATAGGGATGACAAACCGAAATGAGAGACTGGAGACAGTGTTGTATTATTATGGGTGGATTTACAAGTTGTCAGACAACGGATTGATCAAGAAAGCTGCTGTACAGATTACAGTGTAACTCAAAAGGCACAAAGAAATACCAGCATGTTGTCTAGAAACTATCGGTATTTACAATTATGTGATGCAGCAATTGCAAAGTTTATAAATGTTTTATCAAATCCCATGCTTGGGGATTGATTTATCGGACTAAAGCTTTATATATTGGTATTGAATTCCTCCTCAGAGAAACCCTCCATATAAATCAGAACCTTGAATTATGAAAGAAGCCCAGATAACAGAGACGCTATGGAAGACTCCTTCAAATATAAACACGTCTATATAACAGAGTACTCATTTAATTTGACTCTCTCTTTTAGACAGTTGCCACTATATGTAAAACTAGGACCATGTTTAAAAATTGCCATGTCAACATGCTAACATATTATAACTGTTTGAAAGTCAAGAAATGCTAATTTAATCAACCCACTTAAATTTATTTCAGCCAAGTTCAGATTCTAATTGTGCAGAAAATAGCAACATGATATTGATTCTGTTTATCTCAGAAAACCAGTTTTACTGAATGACAAGAAAGCTATTGATTTGCAGCTTTGGCATGGAGTATAATGTAATCGTCTCATTAAAAGACAGTATGAATTAATGTTTTTTCAACATGTCAGATCATATTCACAATAAGAAACTATTATCTTCATTCAGGCACGTCTCTCCAAGTTTAGTAGTTAATGAATAAAATGCCATCTTACTGAACAAATATTTGCATTTCAAATCAATAAATTTATTCACTTAGACATGAGAAGGAACAGTTGTTTTTTTTTGTAAATATTTAAGTAATTTCGTTTTCTTCTATCAAATATCACAGCCAACATGTCAGAAAATCTAAGCGATCAACTGAACTATATTCTAATATAGTGGGCATGTATCTTGCAAATTGTAGATGCAAATTCTGTTTCATGTGAACAAGGGTTGGGTTAGGTGCATCCACGACATTGCCACACTAGTACGTTATTTAGTGGCGAGGAACTTGGAGTAAAGTACTTTGCACACGGACATATATATATATATATATATATATATGTATGTATGTTGTCGGTGTTGTTGTTGTTGGACTTAACGCCATTTTTCAGCACATGATAGGATATATATGGCGGCCAGTATTAATGGTGGAGAAAGAAACCGGAAAATCACCGGAAAGACCCACCGACTCACGAGAATCTTTGGCAAGCTTTCCCACATATCCAAATTCGCCGAATCCTAGACTCGAACTCATGCAGTCAGAGGTGAGATGTCAGCGATCCGTAACGGACAGCGTTTTAGACCACTCGGCCACTCGGGTCTCCTATGTATGTATGTATGTATGTATGTATGTATGTATGTATGTATGTATGTATGTATGTATGTATGTATGTATGTATGTATGTATGTATGTATGTATGTATGTATGTATGATTACACGTGCGCACGTTATAATAAGAAGGAATAGCATATCACACTGTATTTAAGGAGTCTTTTGTCAGGAATATATATATATATATATATATATATATATATATATATATATATATATATATATATATATAGAGAGAGAGAGAGAGAGAGAGAGAGAGAGAGAGAGAGAGAGAGAGAGAGAGAGAGAGATGGACAATTTTCTTGAACATATCACAGTTATAACAAATACATGATGGAATATATATTTGGGTTAAATTGCACTGAAGCATGCAACACATACATGAACTGTTCGAGATAGCAATGTGCCAACTAGCACCTGTCTACCATCAGATCAGTCTATGTTGGCTACAAAGAACATAGCTTCACATTCCTCACAATGGCTTATAACAGTAGCGCTAGACACAAGACTTCCAACACCAGTTACCCTTAATATAATTTAAAAGCGTTCCATCTCTCTCTCTCTCTCTCTCTCTCTCTCTCTCTCTCTCTCTCTCTCTCTCTCTCTCTCTCTCTCTCTCTCTCTCTCTCTCTCTCTCTCTCTCTCTCTCTCTACCTTTGATTTCATGTCAAAGTTCAGTCATTGGTTTCAGTGTATTACTAGATTGCCTCGATGAGACTGGTCGTCCAAGACCAAAAGGAATTTCCTGGAATCCATGATAAATAAGACCCGTTCTTGTTTGTTAACTACTGTGTTGAATCCATCTCTGATTTCCTTGAGTGAAAGCATGATTTTCAAGATGGCCACTGAGGTAAGATCAAGACAATTTTAAATTCGGACCAACTAGACATTAAAAGTTGTCTTGTGATGAAAACCACTTGTCCACATAAAAAATCCATTTATTATTTGTGATAAGAAAATTTTTCAAGCTCTCCATAGATCGGCACCATTTTCATTTAGGACTACTAATACATCGTAATAAATCTCTTTAGGTGAAAACCTCATGTCTATATAACTTTTCGTTTAGGAGTGTAGAGAAAACATTTTCATGATGTCTGCCATGGCAATCATACTGGATTTAAAATCGACGCCATTTTAAATCATTACCAAATGATCCATATTCACTAGCCAAAGTTACGGTATAATAATCCTGTCTACACCTTGGCGGATAGAACAGATATACTCCTGCATTGATCTAGTGACATTTATTGGATTGCATTAGTTGCCCCCCTTAGCATGTAATAGCAACTAAGCAATAATGTGGTGCATTGTACATAAGCCAAAAATGTCAGGGGCAATTGACCTAGGAAGAATACTTTAGAAGATTAGCATCGAAAGTATGACTATGTACCAGAGGAAAGCCATTACAGGTATAACTGAGTGAAAGGTATTTGTGCAAACACGGACCAGCACTGGAAAACTGTTTATTTCTCAGTCCATTCCAGTTGCGCGTTTCCCTTGTTTCGGTTATGTAGGAACAGAAGATCTACGAAGGTCACCACTCGTGCGGTGACTGACCAACGAAAGGTGGTGGCTGACCATGATCGCCGCACATAATTATCGCAGTAGTTTTTCTCAGCAACCAACCGAGAAATGTTTTGAGTGTTTCTAAGATCCCCGTACTAATCTCATCCCAGATGATTTTGGGAATGTATTTTTCACCCATTTGCTCAGGTATCCATGTGTCTCCACTCTCATATTAACTCTTCTCGCCCATTACCAGTGCAGCTGAAAACTTGGATATGTGTAATGTATGCAAAGCGGCTTTCACTTCATAAGCATAAGTTAAAAAAAAAAGTAGTGGGCATTTGTTGGATGTAATGAAATTCTGTTGTGTCGATCTGAGCTTCCTCATACACTAATGGCGGAAATAAGAGTTTATTCTAAAATTTGTATTCACTGTTTTCCTTTCTGAAATAATAGAGCAGATCAAAAGTTGAATTTGACTTCTAAACTGAACGTTATATATATATATATATATATATATATATATATATATATATATATATATATATATATATATATATATATATATCTTTCATAGGAATCTGGAACGACTGTGTGTATATATGAGAATTAATTACTAGGTCGTCATGCGAGTGTGTCTGCTACGCACGAGCTTATATAACAACGATTCAGTGCCATCATTTTTTGGTGATACGTGCTTAGTCCTGACGGTATATGGGTTGGTGCGTGCAGGCAATGCGATGGGTGCCATTTACTCGCGGACCTAGGTTTGAAACTCCATAGAAATACGAATTTAAGTTCTCTAACCTGTATGATACTATTGTTTGTATTGAACTCTCTCTCTCTCTCTCTCTCTCTCTCTCTCTCTCTCTCTCTCTCTCTCTCTCTCTCTCTCTCTCTCTCTCTCTCTCTCTCTCTCTCTCTTAAAATCCTTATTACGAGATGGCGACCTGTGTTGCCGCAGCATTGCTGACAGTTGCATTGTGCAACAAAACATTTACTAATGTCAAATATCTCTGTTAAAGATTAAAATTATGATTTTTTACTACACCCATTTGTTTAACAATAATGACCTTCATCGACTTCGAAGTCTGAAAACACATGAATATTTTCGTTT